>KB701793.1:0-23782 GCA_000349165.1 Anopheles christyi | reverse complement strand
ATTCTTTTTAATATATCCTTCGAAATGCAATTTGGGAAACACTGCCAAATTGATTTTTCCTACTTACCCGTTCTACACCTTGGTCATGTTAGCCGGCATGTTCTTTTTTCAAAAGCCGCAACTGTCTGTCAAGAACTTGTGTCACTTGAATTTTACAAAATAATAACAGCTTTTAGCGGTATTCTGCGCCAATTGGTGTAAAAAGCGGTGAACAATTTATTTTTGAACTATATAAAATCGATGAAAACTTACACACATGCCACAAACTGAAACTAAAGCATCTGTTGTTGCACTGGCGCCTTCGTTTTCCATGGAAAATAAAAAACATGCAACGGAAGGACTGCAAAGCGTTGTAAACATTACAATGGACGATCAAAGCAGGTTTGTGTAGTGCGATGATGTTCAGCCAACCACCCAAATGTAATAACTTTGTGTATTTCCTAATGAATTCGTATAGGGAGAAGGAATCTTCTGAAGAAGCATCACCACGGTGCTTTCGTTCGACGAGGAGGTAAATTCAGTGATCGTATTAAGTTTGTTATCAGGCCTGGGACATGATGTTAATGTATGTTATGTTACAGCTTTCAGCCGAAGCGAGTGTCGGAGTTGCCTCCACTTGAATCTGATTCGGATTCCGACGGGGACGGAAAGTAAGCGAACACAAAGCGGAATTGAGCAAACTCGTATGCAGATCTTACCTTTTCACACTTTCAGCTTAAATTGTGCGATTCTGAACGATTCATTCCTTCTGACGCCGTCAAAGTGCATCGAGGAGGATGACAGTGTGGATAAGAAGATACCTACCATGGCTACTCTACGAACGGCGACGGATACAGTACCGAGGTCACGCATCAAGCTAGAAGACAAGCTTCCAGCGGTCAACCTTGCCTCGGAAAGGGATTCGAAAACAGTTAAACGTGCACCGTTGGTGGAACGTACACAGTTCGATCCGAAGCATGGCATCGATTCGTCACCGACCAAAACGACCCGCAGCCACGATTCCGGGTACGGTGCGAGCGGAACTGTCGACACGCTTGGCGACCTGGTTGGTTCCATCCGTAGGCCGGCCAGGCCCGTTCCCGTCGGAGTGCAAAGCCCAACCCCGTTGGATGCAGTGCCTGAAAAAATGGAAATCGACAAGAGTCGCCATCAGTTCGTGACACCACGGGACAAATTTCCGCTCGGTCAGCTGAGGGAAACTGGCTCAAAGATGTTCACCTCAACCACGGTCCGAAAGTCACGCAACACGATTGAAAATGAGTTCAAGTCACAAAAGGTCCTGTTTGCGACACCGGTCGTTATGTCCCGGCCACCGGTTAGCTTTCTTCCCGATGATAGTCTGAACTATTCGGTGATAAATACATCCGGCGGTGCTAAGGGATCGAAACAGTTGTCACCCATCAAGGAACAGCAAAACATGGCTAAACGGTCGACCAACCAACTTTTCGGTGGGCTGGACGTGCCGGATAAGGTGACGCCTCCGAATGTTTCGACAGCAGCTGCACCGGTACCAGCCGAGGGAATTGTTGATTTGGCCGAAACACAACAACAACATCAACCGAAGGAACGACCGATCGTAATCAATGGGAAGGAATACCTAGTGATGAAAAAGTTAGGATCTGGAGGGTCGAGTTCCGTCTTCCTTGCCAAACAGGTTGCCACTGGATTGGAGTGCGCCGTAAAGGTAATATCAAATGCATATACAACTGTTAGTTTTGATGATCTTTCACGGCTAAAACTATTCCCTTCTTTTTTTTACCACTCAGCTCGTCAACTTGAATGGAGATGCAAATCTGATCGAAGGTTATCTGAACGAAACCAAAATGCTTGCGAAACTACAGACAAACGAGAACGTAATTGCTCTCTACGATTAGTGAGTACTTGTTTATTTAAATCTGTACAAATTGATACTAGCCCGAATTCTAACCTATACCAACAGTGCCCATATCCCAGAAGCTAGCCAGCTGTTTCTCGTGATGGAACGAGGTGAGAGTGATTTGCATCGAATCCTTCAAGGATACACCTCGGACATACCGCTGTACACGCTGATGAGCATTTGGTATCAGATGGTGCAGTGCGTACACTACATTCACGGCGAAGGCGTCATTCATCTCGACCTGAAACCAGCCAACTTTCTTATGATTCGCGGCCGGCTGAAACTGATCGACTTTGGCATCGCCAGCAGTATTTCATTCGATTCGACCAGTATTATGAAATTTTCCCAGGCCGGAACATTCAACTACATCAGCCCGGAGGCACTGATCGATACGTCGAGCGAAATGAGCCCGGCCAACTCCCAGCCGCGCATTAAAATGTCTAAAAAGTCGGACATCTGGTCGCTCGGATGCATCCTGTACCTGTTGCTGTACAAACGTACACCGTTTGCACACATAAAAAATGTAGTCACAAAGGTGAACGTTATAACGAATCCCAACACGGTCATTGAATATCCACCGCTTGCCAGCTACTATCCACCGATGCTGTTGGACATTTTGAAACGGTGCCTACAATACGATGCCAAGTCGCGTGCTTCCACGGCGGAGTTGCTGGAGTATCCGTATCATATGGTTATTCCGTTGAACAAATAGAATGATCACTAATGTGGGTTGTCACGGGTTTGATATTGTATTTATATTGTTGCTAATCAATACTTATGTAAACCAAAATTTCACCTTAACTATAACAAAGAACTATACAATAACAGAAAATTATAACGAATTGACGCATAACTTAAAACCTACACCGAATAAATCGGAAACGACAAATGATTATAATGGTATTGGCTGGTACAACAAGTTACGCCTATTTTTGCTTACGTTGATTCCGAAAAAAGAACTATTTTTTTAGATAAAAAGAGCTCTAGCTACCATCACTTTACATATATACCTTTTATACTAGTCGATCGACTGTTTCGATAGAATCGTGCCTTGTTTGTGTATTCACATGAATCGATTCTACCATTTATACATAAAACGTACTATAATATATGTTGTTTCTGTAACTATACCTTGTCGAAAAAAATCTACTTCATGGCTTTTTAATTGTTCAATGATCACTGTTCGTTTGAAATAAACGAATCTGTTCAACCCTTCTGGTTGGTTAGTTTTTGAATAGAAACAATGACAGAAATGGCAATGTTTCGGCACATTTCACGCTTACAAAACTTCTGGAGTCTATATATGTAAACGCATTACAAAATTGTCGGAAATCACCCATCGATAGAGAACTGTAGAAGAACAGATCCTATCATTTCACACGCTGAAAGAAATGACAACGGTGCTTTGTGGAAAAAAAAAGTTGGTAGAAAAAATGAATAATATAATTATGTGTTACAATATAACACATAATATAATAATTTGTCAGAGTTTGTGGCCATATGTACCCAATATTATGAAGAAAAATACGTCATTTTAACCCAGCCAATAGAGTTTTGAAAACTTTAACACAAAACTCAAGAGATAAACGTCAACATGTCACGTTCTCTAACTTCCTCTCTACTGTCAAATTCAAAGGAAGCGACCTAACCTGAATGTCGTATAACTTTGATTTGGAGGGATTTCAAGCGCTTCCAGCTGCAGTTGTAACTATTGCAGAGGTTCCAGAGTTAATTCTTGTTTAACATCCAAGCGAAGAAGAAGTAGACGGTGCGAGCAGAAAATCGCGAGAAGTTCGTTCTTAGTGCAAATCAGTGACTAGAAAAGCAGAAAACACATTATATTCAAAGGTGAGTAAGAAATGTAGCATTCTCGTTTTTTTTTTTTTTAAGAATCTGTCCCTCGAATGTCTTCAGCCGGGGGTTTGCCGCAATAAGTGTATAGGTGGTGTCTGTGCGGAATTTTTAGTACAATGGGGATTTGGGATTATTAGGCAAGTCGTTTCGTTTTGTAGATTTTACATAAATTTAGTCGTATGAGCATGTTTCTGCTTTAAACCAGCAAACGCAACATACTCTATATCAGTTGGATTTGTTCTGCTCGTTCTGGAAAATTCCAGAGGCAAAGCGCGTGGTATTCTACCGTGCGAAGCTTCGAGAAGGAGTGAGTAAGATGGAACGTTCTGGAACAAGATGGAACGCTTGGAAACAAAATGGAGTCAACTCCCCTATAGTTCAAGCGATATTATTTTTTGGATTTATTTTAACGATTGTCTGTACATCGTTAAGTTTATTTTTCAACCACTGTAATGTTGGGGACGGTTCGAACATATTTGAGTAAATTTAGCAGGAACAGGAACTTCAGCATGACTCATGCTCTGTTAAGCGTGTACTGCTCCTTACGTTAACACCAGAATGAAGCACTAAATTTTGTATGTAGTTTTATCGTTGTGAAGTGGCTTGATCAACCTTTTTGGGTTGGATTTGTGAATATATCTTACTGTAACTTAAAAATGCTCAAGAATCGTGACTGGTCAAGCGCGTGAGTGTTCCTCATTTTTGCCGTATCACGCCGCATTGGGGAATTTGACAGATGTCATGGAGAAAAAGAACGTGGTCTTTAAAAAGGAGGCTAATTTTGCTTTTGCGAAACCGGCTTTAACTGGTGGTTATGGAAATACCATTCGATTATTGAACATTAATGGTTAACACGTGCTCGCATGTCTAGGTTATACAGTTCCAGTCGGTTCTGGAAAAATCTACGTCCCAAGCGCATGATTTTTGCTTCCGCTTTGCTGTGTGAAGAGGAAGAAGAAACTTGCTGGAAAAGTATGTAAGAAGGAGAGGTGGGGTATTTGCGGAAACAAAATGGAGGCTTATGCAACTTATGTTCACATGTGAACAAGGTGATTTTGAAGCAGTACTAACACTAGATAAAATACATGGCTCTCAATATTTGTCGTGTTTCTCTGGCTGGCTGTAGATGATTGGATAAATCTTAACGAACTGATGAAATGATGTTTCGCCAAGAATAGCGCATGTCATGGCCGGCCACCTTATGGTGAGAAAGAGAGAAAAAGTGATGGAACGTGTTTCCATGATGTGTCCATAGAAGGCTATGATGGTATCGCGCGCGCATCATGCGGCTGCTCTTGGGCGGCGGCAGCTGTGCTGTACTGTTCGGCTGCTTGCAGCTGTTCAGTTTTGATTGTGAGCCCCCTTTTATGGTATAGACCCGATTATTTTTTAATTCGCGCGTGCAGGGGGTAAGGGTGGGTCATGGTGTGTAATTTTGTTCCCATCACGATTCTCCCATTTATCATCTGTGTTGTTTACAGTATTGAATACATTTTAAATGGTATGTCGTTTCGTCTTCTTTCACCTGTATTTTTGTAGATGGCAGCAAAAGCACCAGCAGTCGGTATTGATCTGGGCACGACATACAGCTGTGTCGGAGTGTTCCAGCACGGCAAAGTCGAGATCATTGCCAACGATCAGGGTAACCGTACCACGCCATCGTATGTGGCCTTCACTGACACGGAACGTCTGATTGGCGATGCTGCCAAGAATCAGGTGGCCATGAACCCGACCAACACCATCTTCGATGCGAAACGTTTGATCGGCCGCAAGTTCGACGATCCCGCAATCCAGGCTGACATGAAGCACTGGCCGTTCGAGGTGGAGTCGATCGAGGGCAAACCAAAGATCGCGGTCGAGTACAAGGGCGAGAAGAAGTGCTTCTTCCCGGAGGAGGTCAGCTCGATGGTGCTGACCAAGATGAAGGAAACGGCCGAAGCCTACCTGGGCAAGACGGTGACGAATGCCGTCATTACCGTGCCAGCCTACTTTAACGACTCGCAGCGCCAGGCAACGAAGGATGCCGGTACCATCTCGGGACTGAACGTGCTGCGTATCATCAACGAGCCGACCGCAGCCGCCATCGCTTACGGTCTGGACAAGAAGACCGCCGGTGAGCGCAACGTGCTTATCTTCGATCTCGGCGGCGGCACCTTCGACGTGTCGATCCTGTCCATCGACGATGGCATCTTCGAGGTCAAGTCGACCGCCGGAGATACCCATTTGGGCGGTGAGGACTTCGACAATCGTCTGGTGAACCACTTCGCACAGGAATTCAAGCGCAAGCACAAGAAGGATCTGTCCACCAACAAGCGTGCCCTGCGTCGTCTGCGCACGGCATGCGAGCGCGCAAAGCGCACGCTGTCCTCGTCGACCCAGGCCAGCATTGAGATCGATTCGCTCTTCGAGGGAACCGATTACTACACCTCGATCACGCGTGCCCGCTTCGAGGAGCTGAACGCCGACCTGTTCCGTTCGACGATGGAGCCGGTCGAGAAGGCGCTGCGTGATGCGAAGATGGACAAGGCCAGCATCCACGATATCGTACTGGTTGGTGGATCTACCCGTATCCCGAAGGTGCAAAAGCTGCTGCAGGACTTCTTCAACGGCAAGGAGTTGAACAAGTCTATCAACCCGGACGAGGCCGTCGCGTACGGTGCTGCCGTTCAGGCCGCCATCCTGCACGGTGACAAGTCGGAGGAGGTGCAGGATCTGCTGCTGCTCGACGTGACCCCGTTGTCGCTCGGTATTGAGACGGCGGGCGGCGTGATGTCGGTGCTGATCAAGCGTAACACCACCATCCCGACGAAGCAGACGCAGACGTTCACCACGTACTCGGACAACCAGCCCGGTGTGCTGATCCAGGTGTTCGAGGGCGAGCGTGCCATGACCAAGGACAACAACCTGCTCGGCAAGTTTGAGCTGAGTGGCATCCCGCCGGCACCGCGCGGCGTGCCCCAGATCGAGGTGACGTTCGATATCGACGCGAACGGTATCCTGAACGTAACGGCGCTGGAGAAGTCCACGAACAAGGAAAACAAGATCACCATCACCAATGACAAGGGCCGTCTGAGCAAGGAGGACATCGAGCGCATGGTGAACGAAGCTGAGAAGTACCGCACCGAGGACGAGAAGCAGAAGGAGACCATCTCCTCGAAGAACGCGCTGGAGTCGTACTGCTTCAACATGAAGGCCACCATGGAGGATGACAAGCTGAAGGACAAGATCACCGACAGCGACAAGACCCTAGTACTGGACAAGTGCAACGACACGATCAAGTGGCTCGATGCCAACCAGCTGGCCGACAAGGAAGAGTACGAGCACCGTCAGAAGGAGCTCGAATCGGTGTGCAACCCGATCATCAGCAAGCTGTACCAGGGCGCCGGTGGTGCTCCGGGAGGCATGCCTGGATTCCCGGGTGGTGCTCCGGGTGCTGGCGGAGCGGCCGGTGGTGCTGCCGGTGGTGCCGGATCCGGCTCGGGCCCTACCATCGAGGAGGTCGATTAAATCACTCTACATTCCGACTGATGGTGGCACGTCGTGTACACAACATGCCGGCAGAGGAAGGACGGATTATCTCTGTTCTTTAGCAAAGCCATTACCATCAATTTCTGCTCTGCCTGCCCTCTCCTTGACACATCATCTTGCCTCTGTTACCGTATTCACAAATGCTGCTTGAAAGCTAGCTTTTTTGCAGTGTACTACCCCACAGCAGCCCTCTTTTCTGTCAGTTCTTTATACGAATCCTTCCCGGCTCTATCCCGTGATGGGGAGGAATTCGTCAATCTTCTCACCCAACACCAACCTCAGCAAACCAGCCAGAGTCGATAAGTGGCCATTGATCATTGTAATCGGCTGGGAAGCATTATTTCGGCGTTTGTTGCGCCAAGTGTTGTATTATGCTCGTAATATGCTGACAAGTATTTTTCTTTCATGTTGAATGTTAGTTCATTTTGAGCTTCTATTCTGTCTGCGAAGCAGGAGGAGGAGTCGCATCTCAGAGTACGATTGCTGCGAGAAATAATTGCGCGAACACGTATGTTCGTTTCCTTGTCCAATCAATGATAAATGCTGATAAACAAATTTTACAAACGATAAAAGAAATGAAATAAATGAACACAAAAAAGACCTCAGTGTAACACTCCAATAAACAAGATCATGATTGGAGCGAAATTAGAAAAATACCTTTGTGTACTTTGTTGGGTATATGGGATCTGATGATGACATGAAAGGGACCTACTCAGGTGAACGAAGATCAAGCTAACATTAAATTATCGTAAAATGCCGATGGTAGTGTAGATAATTTGGTTAGGTTTTAATTTTAGCCGGAAAGATTATCATCATCATGACATACATAGTGTTGGGGTAGCTGGACTTAAAAAAACACGTAAGTGAATCAGCCTCTCAAAATGTCTCCACCGTTTATTTACGACCTGTATATTGCATTTATGGAATTTTCGTCGGCAAAACGAGAATCATGTGTGGGTAGTAGGTGTGTTAGCAGTTTGGTCGACTCTTTGGCGCTAACCAGTTTTTTTATTCCTATTCCTCTCCGAACTTTCTATTTATAGCTCTATACATCGCGAAACATTGAAGACATGGAAACTACGCAAACCTTGTAACAAATGCATGAACCAGACGGCTTAAATTACAACTCAATGCAAACTTGGCGTGCTGCAACAGGGTCACAATGGCACAACCTCTATCGTTTATTGCACGTGACAATGGCCAACTTGCTTTCGAAGCACGCAATAAGGCCATACAATGCCCAGACAGTAGGGACCATAAATAAACTCGTATGGCAAAACATGTTCAAACCCTTTCCTTGGATTCGAGTTACTTTCTACTTGCTCGGTTGGTGGGCGGTTTGTGTATCGTGGGTGGAACGCCCACTACCCATTAACGTTGTTCTCAACTACTTATCGATCTGTGTCTGCAGCTCTTCCATTTCTTGCAAGGATGAATTGTTTTGCTGCAACATGTCTGGATGCTGATTAATGAGTTTGTTCGTGTGTGCCATTCCGCTGATGATGTTTTGCAGGTTCCAGTCCTTTTTAAGCAGCGAGTCTTCCAGCACGAAATGTCCATGCCGTATGCAGCGTACACTGGTGCAATGTGCGCACGATTTCAGGTTTATTCCAATCTCGTGGATGAGTTCGCCGAGATACGCTTCCGTTTCGTTGATTGCATGAATTTCTGAATGGTAACGGAAGTAAACGTAAAATTGTGAAAAAGCGGAATTATCTAAATGTTTTCCAGCGATAGCTGCTTACCTATGGTAAAGAAGGGTTTCCGATACTCTGTTAGCCGTACGCCATAAATCATTGGTTGTCGTTTGTCCACGGGCCGTATCGTGCCTTTGCAGGCCAGCTCATAAGCGGCCTGTGATTGTATGTCTATTCCACTCAGTTCGAACATTTTTCGCTGATGTGAAGCCTGTATCGATGCCAACAGACGGCCGATCTTTTCCGATCCTATGTGACTAATGGTAGCGCGTGCCGTAACCCGGGACTCAGCGAAATGAGTTTCCGTTGCCTTGCCCAGAAATCCGGTCACATGGTACACCCGAAGCGGACGATTTTGCTGCAGTCTAAAGGCAAGATTTGTTCCATTGTTGATGCCTACCGCTGGAAACAGATTAACCGATTGTTTTTTGAAAAAGTAACGAAACAATTTAATCAAGTTTTTCTCACCGATTACCCCACTTGTGAAACGGCCATGATTAGCGCAGAATCTGCATTTGATATCATCCGGTTGGTAGCGTGGTCCGCTGACCAACACGTTGTCCGATAGGTCTTCTACCTTTCTTACAACCAGTTTAGCATCGAGATTGTTTTCGATTACGACCCGCTGCAGCGATGGTCTAACCTCGAGCTGATTTAAATCTAAAACAAAATTACAAATTCATCGTTTAAGAGTACAAAAAGTTGGTTCAAAAGGAGTTGGTTTCGCATGCTTTACCCCGACACAAGTTGTGAATAATTGTATTTCGCACCTGCTGCACCGTTACTCCTGCCGGTTTGTAGAGATTTACCACACCATTCAAATAGTTCCACACCGTTGGGGCGTCCTTAACAAGTTTGAGTGCCATTTAATGTGTTTTAGCCGTAAGCAGAGCGTTCGTTTCTGTTTTGTAACTTTCCGTTCTGCATATTGTTTACAATTCGCGCGGCACCGCAATGTGCCATTTTTGACGTTTATCGATTTAATCCTGTGTTTATACACCACGGGTTAGTTCGTGAGAGTATAAAAACGAGTGTTTAAACATTCTCCCGAATGATTTGGAAGAATTATGCAAAATAGGGGCAGTTTAATAGAATATTTAGTTTATATTTAATGTTTTTCTAAGCCAATGTTAATGTTCTTTTTTGTCCGCTGCACTTGCGCTGTGCGAAGAAATGCACTGCGTTGACAGCAAAGATTGACACTTCGCCAAGAATGATCCCGATTTGCCGGCTTGGTGCCAAACATATTTTGCGAAAAACTATTCCCGGAAACGGTAAATAACTCACAGTCGAGCGTGAAAGCTTCCAATCATTTCCATTAACTTCCTCTTCGATTGCAGCTGTTAGCAGAACATTTGCCAAAATGATCGACGCCAAACTCGATGCAGTACCGGTCGTGGATATTGACGAAGGAATTTTCAAGTACGTGCTGATCAAAGTGTACGGCAAAGAACAGATCGACGGCAGCACACCTGAAAAGCTGATTGTGCGCGGTTTCAACCGAGCGCAATGGCATTCCGATATTTACGATGAGGTCAGCTCAGCGCTGCTAGGACTTGGGCTCGAGACGGAGTGTCTCGGAGGTGGACGGATCGAGAACCGGTCCGACCTGAAGCAGATCAAAGTGTACGGTTACTCGCAGGGGTACGGCAAGGCGGACCATATCGAAACGCGCCGTCTGCTGCTGGGCAAGTACCCGGACCACAACATAACCTGCTCCGATGAAGGGTATTGAAAGGGGTGCGGTGCGTGCAACAAAATCACGTGAGCTTTATATTTATATGCAAAGTTTTGGAACTGAATACATGTAATGAACTTGTCCTAGTAGCTGAGAAGAAATTGGAGTTTTTGTTGCAATAACCTTTTGCTGGTCTCTGAACAGCCAGTATCAAATTAATTAAACCTGTATACCTAACGACTCGTATTAGAATCGAACGTTATGTATGCAGAATCCTGCATTAAATACTATTATGGGTAAAATAAGGTACGAACTGTTTTCAAACGGCATTAAGCAAGGCCAATCACGGTTGGTTCGTAAAAAAAATGTATATCTGTAGGTTTCAAATTTCGTAAGAAAGGTATTACGACTCAAATCATAATACGCATCACATAGAGATTGCTACTATTTTATCAAAAAAAATCTGAGATCTGATATTTTTCTTTGAATTCAGTTACGAGTAAGTATACTATTGTGATTTACACTAACCATTAAATAAAAAAATAAACCATCACTCAAAGCACGCAGGTCAGCAGGCATAATTGCAAAAGATAAGCAGTTGGACAGGTTTTATCGAAAAGATACAATGCAAATGGAATACAGGAAGAGTGGAAATCGATTCACCCCTCAAAGGGATTACATTAAATATGAGTTACACGATGCATACCAGAACCGTTGATGGGAGAAAGGTAATGTTATTCTAATTTGTCCAATTAATTGCATAAGATGTGCTACAAAGCCTAGGAAAATCCTGCAGAGCCAATTTCGAATCCTTCTGGGAATGAGGACAGCATAGATGTTAAAACAATTAGCGGAAGCTAGATTGATTAAAAATGCATTTAAAAGTGTTCTAGAGTCGCTGTAAGAATGGGTCTGGAAGGTGTTACCATGTTTTAGGCATGACTCTCCTGTCAGGCCGATCATCTACTTATTCACCGGTAAAAGGTATGGCGTACATTACAATTCATATCAGTCGAATCATCACATTCCAATACGGTATTGAATCTTAATCCGTTTCACCATGTGGCAAAGGTAAATCAACCACATGAAAAACTGACAAAGGCAACCCTCGGAAAAAAGGTACCATTTGAATAAACACTCCGTGTTTTCCCGGCAATGTAGAAAATGAAAAATGAAAAGATTTCTGTAGTAAGGATGCCGTATCCCGCAGAAACCCATCGAAACGTGTCCTCGTCGTTGTCGTTACCGTTTGCTTTTCGGGCACATTCTTCAAATAAACAACAAGAAACATTTTCTATGCAATGGGGAGTAGATTCACGGGCGCGAGTAGATCCGATTTTTTAACCCTAAACCCTCATGTGCGATACCAACCTTTTCTCTCCGGTTTACATTCCTGTCCGCCCCGTCTCGAGGGGCTTCAGTAGGCAGAGCGTTTCCCACGTCTTCTTCTCTCACGGCTCTGTTTCGCTGTCGTTACAATGTTCTATAAATATTTATACGCCGTTGCCCTAACGGATGCAATACTTCTCATGCTCCATCCCAATTTCGAAGACGATCGGCGAAGAGGATTCATGCAATTCTTAAAACACTGAACGTTGTTATCGAACGAATTTCCTTTTATCAGCATAGGCAGCCTTTTTCGCTGGATGGTATGCGATTGTTGTGTTTCGCGAAATGCTTCAAAAGCAACGGCAAACAGATGTGGCCTACTGCGAATCGGTAAAAAAAAGAAACAAACACATTTTACAACGGAAGGGTGTTTACCTTTTTGCAAACCTGGTAAGCTCGTTTAGGGGTATTAATCGATCGTTTATCGCCTGCATATCTGATACGGATGATCTTTTCAATTCAGTTAGAATTTTCTCGACAACCAAGGGAGCGTATGTAACGCATACCACTCTTTGTTAAATTTCTTTAATGTAATTCAAAATGTTTTTTTTTTTTCGATGTCGAGATGCAACGAGGAGAATGAGAATATAAATAAGATAGTGTACTCTTTTTCATACAAAACATCAATTTATTTACTCGTTCGTTTTAAATATCTCTGTTTGTCACTTTTAGGACACACTGCAGTCACACACACTACCAGAGCAGGTGATACCTTATCCCCCCACCCCCCTGTACACACAGAGAGTGAGGGAAAGTTAAGCATGAAAACCGAGCAACACTGCACTGCATTTGTTGCATTTGATGGCGCATATTTTTTGGCCTCCTTACCCTAATATGCCTATTACATTATCTAAGCTTGGGTCTACATTTAATAGTAGCGTCACAATATCTATTTAACATACACCAGGACTTTAGTCTAGCATCGTATAGCGAACGTACAATGTGGGTTACCTACTTTGCATTACTTTCTCTCTTTTTTCGAAATATTAAGCAGACGCACAGCATCTGCAACAGTTTTGTTGGCTGGGGGTTTCAGTAGATTTTTTTTTTTTCTAAATGTCTTACAATGGTATAACGTACTCGCAAGTACGCACACGATCTATGCTCCCGTTAGTGGAAGAGGTTTGCCCGCTTGTCCCAACTTGGGTTGTGCTCTTTTGTGGACACACACCTGGAATGGCCTAAATAAAGCAACAAGTGAAAATGAACCAATCTCATGTATGCTATTGCTAATACTATTACGACTACTCCTAGTTACTCTTTAACAGTTACTAACTTCCTTCTGTGTTTTGTAATTTACTACTTTCTAAACTGTTGTTCGCATCGTATTAATTACACCATCGTATTTAACAAAAATACTTATAAAAAAACGATCTTTTTAGTTTTTATCGTGTGTTTTTTTTAAATATTTCTTACCAGTTATTACAATTACAAACATTCAATTAAGTCGCAAGAGGCGTTTGGGCGGGCAGGTGGCAATTCGAAGACCTTCAGTTACGGGTAATATTGACAAAACGCATTCCAATGAAATGAATCCAGTTTAAAGGTGGCAAAATTTAATTAGCAATTCAGTTCGAGAGTGTTTAGTGAGAAATGAAGAAATGGAAGAATTTAATGTAACTTTATTAAGTGTATATTGGAAAAAATGGAGATACTGCAGAAGATTAAAAAAAATGAAGAAATTAATACTTTGCTCAAACGTGTAGGTCCATCACCCTCGTTAGGCCCACTGTTTCCTATTTTCCTTTTATATTATTTATCGATATGTATAGCTGACATAGAAGAGGGATTCATATGTATGGAAAGATTCTAAAAAAAAAGACGAATCGGGCAGCCGCCATTATCCCAATGGGGGAGAGTTTTTGCAAAATAACGCTTTTTTTCCGGGATGGTCCCCAGCTACCTCCTCTATATCCTGTGTATATGGCTTCCATAATCATTGTTCCCAAGAACTGCATGGCGGTATTGCAGACACATACAAGAGTTTATTTTAAAAGTTCACAGAACTCACAGATTGTGTGCGATGTATAGCGGAATCTGGACATCTTTCTATGGAAAGAGTGACGGGATATGAACAGTATTTGTGCGTGTATGTGTGTCTTTGCGTAATAATACTTTCACTTTTCATTTCTTGTTTCCTTTTGTACGAGTGTACCTGTGCACGTGCTTACTTTCTCCACAGGGAGAGAGATAGGGGAAGAGAGAGTCAGTTTTAAATTGTAGGCACACAGGATGATGACTGTCACAGGGATTGTGTAGGTTTGATTGACGTTTGCCTCCAGAGACAAGTGACGACGCGCGCACGTGTGGGGAAGATATCTTTGCTACTTTGCATGCGTATGCGTATAATAGTGTGTTCCAGGCACGTCCTGTCGCGTGCGTGATTGTAGAAGTTAAAGCTACTACACCGATCCGGGGGATACTGTACGTACTCCCATAGTGCACTGTATAGTCCCTGACAAGGTATGTGTAAATTACAAGAAAGATTTCGTTCTGCCTTCATTTTGATTTTTCTGGGGCATAGAATAGCCATTTTTGCTGAACGCTGGATTATTTTTGTTATCGCTATTTAAATCTCTATTCTATATTTCCTTTAAAATACAGCACTATCAACTAGAGTTCAGTACAATGCCTATGACTACGGGGACTTTTAGGTTTGCGAAGTATGTACTTTCACACCTCGATTGGTAGGTAGAAAATGAGGCTGGTTCGTTTTGTTTGCATTTCCAGTCCCTTCGTTTTTTTGGCATTACGAAATTAGCGGAACCACTTACCACAACACACCACGTACACAATGAGACAATACACACCGACAAAAATCACATAAGACGGGTAGAGAATACTTGATTGGCGGAGGCGGATGTTCCCTTTGTTCCCTTCACTATCAATGTTCCACCGGCTGGGGAGACGATCGCCGGGAAGATCGTTGCGGAGAGCTTCCGCCCGGCTGCGATCCCGGGTCTTCCGCTGCCGGATCACCGACCGACTGGGGACAGTGGATTTGAGCCTCGACACTGATTTCTTGGTTGCACGATACGCCCGCCTCGTTTAAGTTCGATTTGCTCGAGTCCGACTTGGCGATCAGGCTGGAGATGTTGGCCGTGATCGTCTGGAAGTCCTCGGTGATGATATCGATCGTACTGTTCAGGTTGTCATTGAACTTGGAGTTCTTGAACAGCTCCCGGCGGCTGTTGATGGTGGCCTGCGGTTCCTGCTCTCCGATACCACCACCACAAACAGCAGTAGTGTTACTGCCAGCGGTCGTTGGTGAAACATTCCGATGGTTCACCGGGGGTTGATTGTGCTGGTTCAGGTTTCGCACCCGGTTGCCGACGGTTGGCGACGGGTCATCCTCGTCCAGTGGTTCGTCCACATCCCGCAGGCTTAGCTCCTTGGAAAGCGGGGACCGGCAGGGCGTAAAGTCGAGACTTCCGCCCACGCCTCCGTTGGTTGCGATGGCGGATGACTTGCGGCGCAGTTCGCGCAGCTTCTTCAGACCACTCAGCGTGTCCGGCGGTTTGGTCGCGTCGGCATTGCTCAGCTCCACGTTGCCGAGCACGAACGGCAGCTTTAGCGACACCTCACCGCCCATGCTGCTGAGTATTAGCTTCACCTTGACGTAGTACGAAACGTAGATGGCGAATACATTCTTCTCCTCGGTGGAGGTAGCGGACGCGGATAGCATGCCGCGGGGCGCACTCGTCGCCAGCTTGGAGTTGTAGGCGGACGAGCTCGGGTCGGCACTGTTGCTGCTGAATAAGGCACCTTCCACAGCGATCCAGTTTTTGGTGGTGCCTGTAAATGGGTGTGTTTGTGCATATAAACAGCGAAGGACAAAAAACGTTTGTTTTATAAGGGAAGCAACAGTATCATAATAATAACATCAACATCTATTCTTCAAAGATCAATTTATAACGCATACATCAACCGGAACGAATATCCATAACCCTTTTGGCGTTCCAACTTCTCCCATACAAATATCGTCAGTGGTGCGAGGCGATTCAGGACATTATTCAACTCACCCCAGTGTGCGTGTGAGCGCTCGTTCACAAACAAAACATCACCTGAAGCCATCTCACCAACCTCTCCGATTGGACATAATTTATCGACCATTCTAACCGCAAAAAAATAGAAGGCTGCCCTTTTGATGGTTTCTTCTTCCCACAGTTGCGGTAGTTCCCGCACAAGAAAAAAAAGGACGTGTCATCGCTGGTAGAAGGCGGTATGTCTGCTACATTTGCACACTTCCGGGCAATCGTGCTCTTGTGCTTTTCCGTTAACGCGTGCACTTGCGGAACATAAACCACGCGTGCACTTTTCAAAGGTATTTTCCTTCACGTTGGATACATCAGCGATTGCATCAGGAGATACATCAAGGGAGGGGGGGAGTTGTTGGGGGAGTGAATGAAAGCCCATCAAACAGTGGCCATAAATATCACTTACCACGAACCGGAAGCAGCGAATAGGACGCATGAAGCGTATCGCCCGGACCGATGTGTTTGCTGACGTCCACCTCGGCGACGATGTTTTTGAACTTGCCATTGCTAAACATGCACACGTCGACGTGCTGTACCGCGACCAGCTGGGGGTGTTGAAAGACACAAGAAGAAGAAAAAAGAAGACGAAGGGTGCATTAGTTTGCTTAGTTGTTTGCAGAAAGGAAGGAAAGGAAAAAAAACACCTGAGAGGAAACATCGCCTAGATGACGCTTGATGCTCGATAGTTCGCCACCTCCCCCCCCCCCCCCCCATGTCTACAGGTTGTTTGCATAGTTGTGCGCGTCGTCAAAGGTTGCTTTTCTGACTGGAAACTTTTTGCAGTTAGTAGCAGCATTCGATTACTTTTTTCCTGCTTTCCTTTGTCATATGAAAAAAGCCTACAAGGAACGTAACGCTTACGTGTTTGTTCCGTTTTTGTTCGTGTACGATGTCCCATTGTCGACGGCAATGGATCAACATGCTGATACTGTAAAACAGATTAACTTCTGCCACATTCTGCACCCTGGTCGGCATGCGCTACAACTTTTACATCTCATCGGTGTGTTATGGGCGTAACGTTAACATTTAAAATAGGATTATCTAGGCCTTGCTAGAAGATGAGATATGAGACTGATGCTACTGCTGCTGCTGCTGCTGCAGCGTGAAAAGCCTTCGCACATCTGCACAAAAGGGTGCTTACATTTTTCTTCAACTTGCACAGGTCTAAATCTGATGTCCGTTTTGATGAAGTTTCTCATGAATATTCATGCTTCTTTTACATCGTCAAAAAGGGATCCGTGTAGAAAGACAGACACACACACACACACTCTGTGTGAAATAAGATGAGATGGTGGGTGGTACAAAGAGTTAAAGGTGAAGGTATTATGACATAGTTGCCGTACAGGGTTAATGGAAACCAACACACCGACGGGGGATGCTGCTGTTACGCAGCAAGTGAAAAAATCTGTGCCTATACTTTTTTTTGCTAAGTTTGCTTTTTCTTGGCTCAATTGCTATAATTCAAAGGGTCAACTCGAATGTTGAATGGGTGCTCCCTTAGCAAGTAGACGGGAGAGGGAAGATTGTAAGTGAAGCAGAAAAAGCTAATAAAGCACATTAACGGATCAGTGTGTAAAAAGCAGCTCGGAATTTCAAATGTTGTTAAGTACGCATAAGGACGCTCCTCCCGGTGTGTGTGTGCTTCTGTGCCTTCGTTTGGACACAGTTTGCCCGTAGTTAATTAATTCGAGACGGTTGTTGGTTTACCATTAGTGATTCTTTAGTCCGGGCGTCTGCTACGACGGTTCGGCTCGTTTCGTGACCTCCTTGGGAAGTGACTGGGAAATGTTGGCATAAAAGTGTTCTTTGCTGTTTCATACAAAACATTAAGCTCATAATTACATGAGCTTAAATCCGATAGCGTTAAGGAGCGAGGGTTTAATCCCGCCCTCAGGCAGTGATGAAACGTATCAAACACACGTTTGCTGGTTTTTGATGAACGGCGTGTAATGAATTTAATTTAATACTCTACCATTGGATTCGCATTACATGTATTCAATTATTCAACTGCATTGCCATTAAAAAAATCCCGACTGGATACTGATATACTATTGTGGGAGTGAAGGTGATTTTTTTTACACGAGTCTGCATTCTTCACCGAACTGTTTGGTTGAGCAAATTGTATCGCAAAGTGTAGTAATAAAATTGAACAAAGCAATTTGCACGGATTTACGCGTAATTTAATTTTTACATTGCGTAATGCGTTGTCTGGGAAGCGGAAAATAATAACTGACGCTTTTCCACTGTTCCAGCCATTGTTGGAGTAAATTCAATAACATAAGTACTGCACCAATGTGCAGCCCTAGCTCGTAATAACTGTACCGAGGCGGCATTTCAATGGTTGAAAGCGAGCAATATATGTGTTGGAAAAGTAATGATTTTCAATTAAAAAAATCTTGGTTGGTGCTAGATTCCGTATTTCATTACAGAAATCGCTGCCAAAAACATATTCCACTCGTACCATAATTTCCATGCTGCAATCGATCCTGCCGTGCGGGTAGAATGCTGCGTGTATCTTCGTACAAAGAATTAGTCCACACAGAAATATGGCTCCATACTGTCATCAGAGAGAACAATTTGCATTTCTTCTCTGCGTATGTATGTATGTAGAATTTATGGAACTGTTGCACGTCATAATTTAACGTTCGCTCGAGAGATTGGGAAATGGCTTCTAATAACGTTTCGTGATGAGGGTTTAAAACAAAAAATACAAACTGAAATCCGTACTATCCTGTGTGTGAGCTGGTGTTGTCGTTACATAGACAGCCATTGAGCATGTAAAGCCACAGTACCGGCTCTTATCCGCAGCAAATCGTTTCAATAAATGACTATAACAAACAAACGAAACACGATCAGGGTTTTTGCTGGATAGCCTGCTGGCCACCTATGTATAGGTGTGTGTGTGAGTTCTAGGCTTACTGCTTACCCGAATTTTCCGCACAATTTTTCTGCTGTCGTTCTTGATGTCGAGCGTGACGGTAACGTTTTCGCCGTGCACGTAGGCAGCCTTGTTTAGTGATGCTTTCAGGTTAACGCGTCCATCCGCCCACAGGAACGGCTTATCGACGGACACTTGCGGACCCTGGGAAATGTATGGCAAGCAAAAACAAAAGAGTTAAAAGCGGTGTAAGTAAAATGAATTTTTCGATGACAATGGCCGAAATTGGACGGGTTCTTTTGCATGGATATTAAATCTCCAAAACGTATAAAACAGCAAGCAAAACTTTGCCAGCAATTGCTGGTCATTTATCACTGAATTATAATTATTTTTATGGTCGATTAAACATATTAAAAAACATGCTCAATTGAAGATATTTGCAGCTTCGTTGGAGTATTTTCCGAAATACTTGTTGGAAGAACCATTTTCACTCGGCCCCACTTTTCGAGAGTCTTGAGGGGGGCCGTTAATGTTTGTTGCGTAACAAAATAAAATCGAGATTTTTTAGAAAAAAATACACAAATATGGAGGATTGGTCAGTTATACGTTACGTAATTAGTAGAGATGGGCGGGGGTGGAAGGGGCTCCAAATGTTAGGTGTTTTTACACTAGGCGAGCAGGGGGTCTAAAAGTCGAAATTTTAGCGTTACGTAATTGATGGATGGCCCCTTAGGCTCAGCAAGAAAACAGCTTCGGTTGCATGTACTTTTCTATTCCAGTGCATTACACGTTTTTCTCCATTGCCAAATGGTTTGGCAAAGGCCGAAAATTTTTATTAAAAACAGGTAATATTATGTCAAAGAAACTACGTGAACAGACAACCGAGTGCAAAAGGGCCATTAATGGGCTGAGTAAGAGGGTTGAATAATAAGAACACATTGAAGAATTTTTATATTAAAAAAGGTTGTTATTTTAAGTCTACCTCCCAGGGCATGTGTCACCCTCAAACCCAAGTTACTTGTACGAGTATACGCTCAAACTTCTCGTTCGTGTATTATAATTGTTATACTCAAACTCAATCCCTCTTTATTGAGCTTCGTTTTTGCCTTACCTTCTTATACTTTTATTTATTTCAAGCATGCCCTTATCGTTGGTACGAAAAAGAACAGATCTAGATTTTGTGTGAATTAAAAAGATCCCTCCATCGTTACATACGCAACCCGTTCAGAACCCGTATGTTTTCCTTTTATGGTTTCACTATCTTCCCTCCCCTGGCAGCCTGCGCCGGGATGAAGATTTGGACCGAAATCAATTATTTACGTCTCGAATTTACCGTACTCACTGTGAATGGCTTAGCGCTTTGTGTGAAACGTCTATTCAGGATGAAGGGACATTGTTCTATTCTTGTATTCCCGTCATTCCGAGTGGCTAGCGAGCCTTTGTGCACAGGAAGACATCGCTCTCGATACGGTCTGTTTTATTTGAGTGTTTATTTTGTATGCTTCCGCCTCTTACTGAAATTTTCACTCCAGGATGACCTGCCTAACTGTGGCACTGTGGACGTTCAGGGACCATCCGGCATCATTCCTCATCATAAAGGCAAATAATGACCTTCATAATTGGATAGCTGGCAGATTTTTTGGGAAACAAACCGTAACCGTACAGGAGCAGAGCAGTGCAAAATGCTGAAGAAAAAAGAAAACCATCCCTGATTCCCTCTTCCTCGTATTTGCAAGTACGTTCCCAATCTTTTCGCGTGAACCATACAGTTAGGGCCAACTAAAAATAGCTCTACCTAAACAAACTACACACCATTTACCACTAAGAAGGCACACAAACGCACGCACAAACTGCTGCGAGTGTACTGGCGCTCCCTTATGTCACTATCATTATCTGGCGTGCATTTGCCGTGCTAAATTTGGTCCCACTGGACATGAATAAATGATACGCAACGAGCGTGCGTTGAGGGTACAAGTACATTCCAATGAGGCTGATGATGCTGCTCGCGGCGCAGCTGAGCACTACTTGCCGAATGATTGTTACTATACACCGGAACTGACGCAACTGCTGGGTAAAGTGCTTGTCATCAATTTATGTGTTTAGTGTGGTGCGAGGAAGCGTAGGACGAGGAACGTATTTTTGACCTGCTCTTTCGGTCAGATCTCCTGTCACATGTCATTAGGCGATGCATGATAACTGCCTCTATGTGTGTTTGCCTTGTTGGCACACTGCCCACCCGGTAGCTTCCTGTCTGCGTTACAATTTTAGCAGTGGAAAAGTGAGTAGCAACATCTATGGTTAACTGACCATGGCAAAACCATGTTTGCCATTTTTCATGGAGGCGCATGGTGGTTTACGAAAATCACCTAAATTTTAGATTGCCACCATTAGAATTGCGTCATACGTGCGACGTGTGTGTGTGTATATTGATCTAGTGAACCCCATCACCTATTTTAACCAATGCTAGCATCAACTTTCTTTAGTGGGCAATCATGACAAGAAATATTTTACATCGACCTTTTGAGGGTCGTTCGAGTGGGTTTTTTTTTGCCAACCACAGTCCTAAGTGACGTGTGAGCGTAACATGAAGTGAGATTCTAAAATAAGAGCATAAATTGCGAACTAAGGTATAGCTGAGCTAAATAGACAGTATAAAAGGGTGTAAAACAAACAACAAAATAGACAAAACCACCATATATAAGGTAAGGAGGACTAAAATTCAAACATCGACCGTTTCTCGAGCACTGGCTTCCCATTTCCTACTAAAACCAGTAATATGTTTTTCCTGTGAAGTTTCATTCGAAAACATTTCTCGTTAAAACATTGCAGACAGCATGGTAACACAAAAAAAACCATCTCTCAAAATTCGAGCTTAATTCGAAATGGAACACTTCCCAGAACGAGCAGCGTTCTTTGGAAACGGTTTCGATAGGTTGAATCAACACACACGTACACGCACGCTTTCCACAATCCTTCCTCGGACTCGTTTTGATAACGAAAAACAACATGTCTTTTTTCCCGTGTTCGTTTTGCTTTGTTTTTTTTTTTTCGAGAATTGATTGCAGTTGCTATTGGATTCATTTTATCCTTCATTTAATTTCGCATCTCGCACGCCTTTCCAACACCGATCACACGGGCGAGCTTAACAGGGCTTCCCCTATAGGCTTTCACAATAAATTACATTCCTTCACACACACACACACATACGTTCACTCACCTTGTTCGTCTCGGTCAGCTCGATGATGGCATGATCGCCGTACGACTTAATGCCACCGTTTGTGCTGTCCACGCTGCTGCTGTGCCGATGGAGCGAGGACAGCTTGAGCGATTTCGGCGACAGGCGCAACCGGAGTGCTCGAGGGATGGTGGTGGTGGTGCTGGTGCTGTTCGCGTTCGTGTCCGTTCCAATCGAAGCTTGTGGGGCGACGAGGGCCGGTGGGCTTTTTGGGCCGGTCGGTCCGGATGGGTCACCGTACGAGTTGTTGACGGTGGCCGTCTCGAGTGCGGCCGGTGCTTTGGTACTATCAAGGCAGATCTTATGGATTAATCTTATACCTAATCTCACAGTTGATCTCCGCTGGACACGTTCGTCACCGGATGCTTCCGCTTCGGGTGGGATTTTAATGGTAGGCCAGATGGAATATTGGTACAATCCCGGCGTCACGGGAAAATTGTAGAAAAAGAACAAAACAAAAAGACAATCAACCTCACCGGAAGGGACATCGTAAATCAATTAGCCCTTGGAGCAAAAAAAAAACAGAAAATAAAATGGTGTCACATTTGAGCGCTGCCACACGAACCGGAAGGTTCCAATGATCGTAGGGCAGCGCTGCTCTGCGTCCCTTAATGGTTGGCAGAACGTAATATGTACAGGGAGTTGGGTGTGTTTGTTTTTTTGCTTACTTTCTCGCGACATTGCATACGGCGGATGGGCACGATGAGCACTTACCTGTGTAGACGCGTACGTCGTAGCTGGTACCGATCGGCGCGCCGGTGTAGCGTTTGGCCGGTAAAAGCTGTACACTCGGTGGGGCCAGCGTGCCAATTTCCAACGCGAATGGAATCGCATTTTTCCCCAACCGCTCTAGGAGTGCTTCCTGTCGATGGGGTCGTTGTTGTTGTGTAGCAGGGCAGGATATTCAGCATATTCAGGCAGGGTTGAAAGCGGGACGAAAGACAAAACAGGATAGTTCGTTTATCGATGACTGATAAAAGCAAACATTCTCAGAATGGCTATTTTTAACGCATGAAAGCGATGCACAAGGGTCGATCGAAATGGCTGACTTTTAACGTGATTATCTAGATTTCAGGTAAAGGGTTTAGCAGAAAGACTGATGAGATCATAATTTCGGCAGCTGGTGTTCAATTGCAATAAAAACATATTTTTTCTCTTCCCTGAACATGAACCCTAATAAAGTACGAAAATGAATTGCTTGTGCCTGGTAGTGCCAGTTGATGCTATTGTTGTGATATTGTTTTTCTACCTCTAATACATGAAACTAAAGCAAAAAGACAAACATTTTCCTCCCGGCTCGATTTCATGGAACTTGCTATTAGAAGCTTTCCGAACAAGCAACCGCACACTAACTCCTGGTCCATGGAACCGGGAAATTGCGAAACCTGTTGGCTTAATATTAATTTCGTGAAATGGTCCTTGTTTGTGTTTGTGCTCGCTCTCTCTCTCTCTCTCTCTCTCTCTCTCTCTCTCTCCATACACACAAACGAACGATAAAGGTATCTTTGCTCGTCTCACATGTGAAAACATATTTGTGTTCCGTGTTAAACATAGCTTTTTGTAACCCAACGTACCAACACGCTAGCCCGCGGGCAGAATTATTTTCCTGG
>KB701792.1:6860-50520 GCA_000349165.1 Anopheles christyi | reverse complement strand
TCTATCTATCTATCTCTTTGTGCCTTCCTCACGGAGAACGCAAGCCACACGATTGCAGCGCGCTTTTGTCTGCACCTGGGTGGAAACGTAATAAAGGATGTGATTTATTTTTATCGTTGCAATGAAAGCATTATTTGAGCTGCTTTTTACAACGACTCTCGGCCTGAGATCTTACTGTGTAAAGAATTGTTGTTTACTTTTTTTCAAGTTTCCTTCCTCCATCCCTTCGTCTAGTTCGTGCACTTTTTTTTGCTGTTGGAGATAAGCGCAAGTGCAGGGATATTGAGGGAATAAATCATACGCTTGGAAGAAGCGATCATACTCGAACGCATTCTACCGATAGTTCGAGCGCAGTGAAGTTGAAGGTGACACAATAATAATAAATGTAAATCATGAGCGATAAACATCGATTCCGTGCAATGAAGTGAAAACGTAACGAGATAGGAAATGGGGCAAGTAATAATAATGGGTGACAGTAATTAAATTGCAATGTACATTGTTGTTGCACAATGTTGACGATATAGTTTGGCGTTTGCTTTGTAATTATCTCTTAAGAGAATTTTTCATCAAAACACATTATAAAACACACCTTAAGGAGCTGTTTTAAAAACAATAAAATAACGAATATATACAAAGAAATCAAAATGAAAGCTTTCTTATATCTTTTGTACTTAACTATTAAATACTTAGGTAAACTTTGTCGTCTTCCGAGTGAAAACAAGCTTTTTGCATGTCGATGGTTCATTGTCAAAAAAGACCAGGCTGCTCCATTTCCTTCCGAGCGAATTAGGTCGTTTCTGTTATGATTGATTAAATAATAAATCACACCATTAACCAACTAGTAAAAAAGACTTGCAAGCCTGCCCAAGCTATTCAATAATTAAAAGAGCTAGCTAGCAAGAGGTCTTCACCGTTTTCCAGCGAGTAAATGAAACAGAAAGGAAATGTGTCGTTTAATTACCATCTTAAAAGCTGCCTGTTTCTGTATAAAACATCAAACAGCTTCGAATTGTTTCAATCTTTTAAAACCTACAGTTAATCCAACATTTTCCTATTAGCATTCGCCCACTGAATCGCTTCGTGTAGGAGAAAGCCGTTTCATCGTTCTTTCAGTAATTGCCATTGAATCCATCCGCCCTGTGTTAATTATCAGGCATGCTTAAAGGCACAAATGCACCAACCGCCCACCAAGGTGCAGCTGTTCATTAGAGTTTTGCCTCACGATTCGCAGAAAAAAAGAGATGAATTAACGATTTGTGTGTTGTGAATTATTTCGTATGATTCGTCAGATTGCATACGAACCACGTCGGTCGGTCGGTACTGCACTGTAATTGTAGCCTTTCCTCCCTCGTAGTCGTTCGTAGAGCGTTAATGAGTGTGTCAGCTAAAGAGTTGTGTGTGTTTTTTTTTACCATTTACCAATGCGTTTTGTGCGTTTTGTGAGCGGTGACGGTTGCTTTTCCTCAAAAACACTTATCTACACAACCCACACTCGACGGAGCAATGGTTAGGAGTGAGTGTGGAATTACTATGAGACTGTTACACACCGACCGACAGACCCCGTTGTTGACATTTAGTAATTTAGAAATCTCATTCCAGCTCTCTAGCACTCCAGTAATCTCCCACCACACCAGTTACACTACATATATATATATATAAAGCCCAGCCAACAAAAAACCAATCCAAACTGTTACTTTTCCGGGTCGCTGGCGCGCGGTAGTAGTGTACATTGCAATTAAATTTCAAGAAGAGTGGTTCCCCTTTCGCGGCCCCTCAGTTTCTTTTCATCTGCATTTGGTGTGCACAGTTTCGGGTACGATTTGTCCGGGTTTGCAACAGCCACCAGTTCGCCTTTGTTCTTTGGTTCGGTCACATTTTAATATCCTATGCGCGCTCTTGAAGCAGTGCTTTACCGCTGCACCAGTAAAACTTTCACCATTTCCCCCCATTTTAATTAATGATAAGCGTCGGGTTTTCTTTTTGCGACAAATTTTGAAGAACAGCGGTCGTGTGCGCAAAGGTAGAGAACGTGTAGGTACCATTTTAAGATGATGGAGATGGGACACCGTCCATGCTGGAGGTTGAGCAGCCGGGGAGTGTTTGCTGTGTTGGTGATTTTCCAAAGCGCCACACTAATCGTACGATCCGACGAACCGAGACGTGATGCGAACGTAAGTTGATTTAGCGTTTACCGTAGATCGTCCTGATGATCGTGTCTCTACAACCTGTCATTTGTTATGCGAGTAGTATCCTCCACCGGAGTTGCTCGAGAAGATGAAACCAATGCACGAGGCGTGTGTCGCCGAGACGGGTGTGTCCGAAGGTAAGCATACAGAGATGCTTTAGGCAAATCGGTTCACAACTGCTCTCTTCACTAGATGCCGTCAAGCGGTTCAGCGATCAGGACATTCACGAGGATGACCAGCTGAAGTGCTACATGAACTGTCTGTTCCATAAGGCGGGCGTTGTGAATGATAAGGGCGAGTTCCATTACGTCAAGATACAGGACTTCTTGCCCGAATCGATGCATCTCATCACGCTCAACTGGTTCAAGCGCTGCCTCTATCCGGAGGGTGAGAATGCCTGCGAGAAAGCGTTCTGGCTGAACAAATGCTGGAAGACGAGGGACCCCGTGCACTACTTTTTACCCTAGCGTGTGTCAGATCAGGGGAGCATTGTTGACGGGTCCCCGATATATGGTTTAACGTTGATATCATGTTGGATGCATTATTATTTCTTTTAATTAATCTTGGAGTGTTAGACAATAATACGCAAACCAATTGCACGCGCATTGCCAAAGGGCATCTTGAAGAAATTCAATCAATTTCCCACAAAAGCCATCAACTTGATATTTTGGTTCGCACTAGTAAAGAGCACTTTGTCTTCGCCGTAAAAGAGGAACGTTAGGACAACAATGCTTCAATGGTTTTATGGGTCTCCGAAACTGCTCTCAACTCATGGGATATATTTCCACACTTCCTAGCATCGGTTGATTAGAAAAAGTAATCTTCATTCCACAACAAGAGCACAACCTCTTCGCTGTAAGACGGTGGGATTCTTTTTTTGCAACATTTGTTTGCTTCTTCCGAGCTGTTCTGTGCCTTTTCAGTACACAGCCGGGCCTGCGGGCAATGGGTAAGAAATTAAAACTTATTATCAGCGCCTAATTACGCCTCTCAAGATTCTTCGCTTCCCAAGCTCCTTCAGAGTGTCGGAGGAACGCATTCTGCTCGTTCGAAACCCGCTGGTCGTCCGGTGGACCGGTGAGAGTGATGCAAAATTTGGAATATCATTAATCAAAGTTTCGACCAACGGCGGAAGAATATACGCGCCCTCCGCAAATACCCCCCACACCAACCGGACCGGATGGCTGCGGGATAAGAGTCACAAAACTCGACTGGTCGCAAAAAAAAACAGAGCTCCAAATTATCCCTGGCTACGATGAGCGGGCGCGAAAAGTTAAAGCGAAACAACAATAACAACGTCAATCGAGCTTCTTCGCCTCTTAACAAGACGCTGTATGCTGAGCGGACGAGAAGAAGTTGGGTGGATGGGTAGAAAAGAAAAGTTGACACCAAAAAGAGGGGCACATAAACCGTTGCAATAAAAGTAACAAAGAAGAAAAGGTAGAGAAGGAAAAAAGGAAGAAGAAGAAATTAAAAAAAGCCAATGAGAAAACAAGAGCAACCAGCAGCATCCTTGCCAAGTGCAGCAGCAAGAAACGAAAACACTGTAAAACTTCTCTTTCTGATAAAGTATCGCCGTAATCAAGCAAATTAAAATGTAAATGAAGAGTCGTGGTACAAGTTTTACGCAACTTCGTCGTGCCGGGGAAAAGTGACGGTGGCGGATCTTCAATCGCGCATCCATTTGACTAATTAAAAGAAGGAAAAAAGGACGCACTATCCTGTCCTCAACGACGAGACCATTAGTACACCTTGGTGCATTACGGCAGTTTACAAGAAGTTGCATAAGGGAATATCAGGACAGTACAATAAAGACATTCCCCCATGTGCGGATTCAACGAAGCGCATTTATGGTGCACTTTATCTGAACTCTTTTCTGTCGAATGAAGCTGGAGGGTTAAAATGCTAGAATGCGTTTTCATTTATTTCACATACAATGGGATTGGTTATCATTAGGGGCATGCTTGAATTACTTCTCTACTATGAAGCGTGACCTTCTCAGCTGTGTAATGGCCTAGCAGCCATCGCTTTGCGGTCTTGGTCTGCTGCAGGAGCATCCGAAACCCGGCTTTGATAGAGGACGCCTCCACGCCATCTTGTCACCTCAACCTGGACCTATCACGCCACCTCTGTCCTCGTGGACTGCCTAAAACTGGACTAGAATTTAAGTGGCAGGGTAGTCCAGGGGGTTGAGTACGCCGTACAGCTCGTCGTTATAGCGGCTCCTCCATTGTCCTTCAACACGTACAGGCTCAACTTCTGAGCATCTTCCTCTCGAACGTGGCAGTCCGAGTGTTTGCGCCGCCTGCTTGGATATTGGATAGTTTTATTAAAAATGTGTTGTTGATGTAAAATTATAGAAGTTTAGGTTCATGGTCCAGGTTTGCATCTCTTCCGCCTTTCAGTTTCAAATTATGTAATAACAGAAGCGTTCGAAACCTCCTGTAAATCAAGCCATGCGAAAATGCGGTAAATAAAAACGGTTTTACGTTGGATTGATATTCGAATGGACTACCTTGCCTTTGAAGTCATCCAAACTCCTCCCAAAAGCCTCTAAGCCATACGCCCTAAATCAAATTGACCGAGTCCTACAAAAGCACTTTCAGAACTCCTACATCATACTGAGGATGTAGGATAGTATGAATGCGCCCATCATACAGCTCACGAAGAGTTGTATTTGTATTTCCGGCTTGATTACTAACAAGTGCCCAGATATTATGAACCGGTCGACTTTCTCTAAAGGCCTAGAAATTTAAATATTTAATCTACGAAACTCCACATTACCATAGCACTGTTCTTGTTCTCAAAATGCTCGTTTCTATGACAATCTCTGCTGAGTTTTTTCGTCTTTTTACTGAAAAAAGGAGCGCAGGTTCATCCATCGGGAGTGTCTTTTTTACACTTTCCTAATGCGCTATGTCCAAGATATGTTGCTCTAGTTTCCTTTTTGTTCCAACCCATTGGAATAAATACTAACCAGAAGGTCCACGGATTGAGTTCAAACGATGAAGCTACAAAGAAAAAGCATACTGGGAATTGCTATAACATGCGCTTCCTCTTGTATGGATAATTTAAATCTGCATGTCCTTCGCAAGTTATTTTGCTTTTTTGCAGCAGATCCTGTGATTTATCAATTAACTGTTCAATCTTCGAATTAAAGGGAATAAAAACATTACATTTTTCCTGCAACATCATACAAAATCGGCCAGACTCAAATCCACAAATTTCTTTCTGGTGCATAAGGTCAGATAAATTGAGCGAAACATTCCTGCCCAACAAGGCATTCCTATCAAGCCTTGTCCTGTAGTATCACCTCTGATTGTCGGACAGCATCCTCCCTTCTCAACACTACAAATGGATAACAAACGATAAGAAACACTGCACGCATATATGGTTCAATAAACATTGATTTGTATTATACCGATCTCGATGTTACATATGATCTTCACATTCGCGAGACGCCAGTGAACTCGACGCAGCTCAGAACCAAAACCGGTAGCGTTCCGCACACGTACACCAGAACAGCTTAGCTCAGGAAGGCTGTTCCGCACCCTCTCTCAACACCTTTATGCCTTGACGGCGTATCGGCGACGAGGGAACTTCGCGAGCTTACGCTGCTCCTTCAGCGTCAGCCTGTTAGCATCACGGTAGGACAGGGCCTTGCGCATCGCACGGGTCTTCTTCGGGCGCAGATCCAGCGGCACGTACTTCTTGCCCTTGTACAGCTTGCGGAGGTTCTCCTTCGTCTTCGTGTTCATCACAATGTACACGCGAGCGATCGCCTTGCGGACGACACGGATCTTGGACAGCTTCGACGGAGCACCGCCGGTAACCTTAGCCACGCGCAGATTCAGCAGCTCCTTCTTCAGGTCCTCCAGCTGCTTAGTCAGCTCCTTCTTGTCCTTCGTACGAAGCTCGGAACACTTTACTTTCACCATTTTGCTGGTTTTGTAGGAATTTTCGCGACTTTTTCAAGAAGCACGCGATTGAAACACCTCCGGTCACAATCGGCAGAAACGTCGAAAAGAACGGAAAGCAGCACACCACGGCAGCCCGTTGGTTTATAGTCAACGCGAGCTCACTTGACATTGGTACGCAAACACCGTATAACAGTTTACGTATATCTTTTCATTCCCTATCAAAGCGATTTTGACGGTATGTGGCACACCTTCTCTAGGAACCTCAGCAATCTTCAACTTTTCAACTCGATCGCTTCTCCCTAGGCCCCATTTCGTCGCCAGCTTGTCATTTTCCTGTTGATGTAGTTGTCAGCATAATGCATAATCACCCGTCGCTGTGTATGTGTTTGTGAGTGTTGTCATTTAAGGTCCATAAACTGTTTTGTCAGGCAAAGCTCTTGGGCACTGTTCTTGATTGCGAGGAAAACAATCAATTCTATTCGACGATTCAACCCGAAACCTTTCACCTATCGTCAAAATGACTGTGGCGGATGCGTCCCGTGAAAAAGCGTTGGAGGATTACCGGAAGAAACTGCTGGAGCACAAAGAGGTTGAATCTCGGCTGAAGGAAGGTAAATATTGGGGTTGAGGTTAGGGCGACGGCGATGACTAGCGGAATAACACTACGTTAGTCGGTCGGAATGTATACACTTTTCATGTTTTTAACACTGTCCGTTAATATTCTGTAGTTCGAGAAACTTTGAAGGAGCTTACTAAACAGTTCGACAAATCGGAAAATGATCTGAAGGCTTTACAAAGCGTTGGCCAGATTGTCGGCGAAGTATTGAAGCAGCTGACGGAAGATAAATGTAAGAAAGGGCTTTGAATGGCAGTGGCAAGTAAAACGTTCATTTAATTTAAAAAAAAAACGCTTCATAATTTCAGTCATCGTAAAGGCAACCAACGGTCCAAGATACGTGGTAGGATGTCGCCGCCAGCTGGATAAAACCAAGCTCAAATCGGGTACCCGTGTAGCACTGGACATGACCACACTCACGATTATGCGTTACCTTCCGAGAGAGGTTGATCCGCTGGTTTACAACATGTCCCACGAAGATCCGGGTGAGGTGACCTACTCTGCCATTGGTGGCCTGTCGGAACAGATTCGCGAACTGCGAGAAGTCATTGAACTGCCGCTACTTAATCCGGAACTGTTCCTGCGTGTTGGTATAACGCCTCCCAAGGGTTGCCTACTGTACGGACCGCCCGGTACAGGTAAAACTCTTCTGGCCCGTGCCGTCGCTTCCCAGCTCGATGCAAACTTCCTGAAGGTCGTATCGTCGGCCATCGTCGATAAATACATCGGTGAATCGGCCCGTCTCATTCGAGAAATGTTCAACTACGCTCGTGATCACCAACCGTGCATTATTTTCATGGATGAAATTGACGCCATCGGTGGTCGTCGATTCTCCGAAGGTACGTCGGCCGATCGTGAGATCCAGCGTACGCTGATGGAGCTGCTCAATCAGATGGACGGTTTCGATTCGCTCGGCCAGGTGAAAATGATCATGGCCACCAACCGTCCCGACACACTCGATCCGGCTCTGCTGCGTCCAGGTCGTTTGGATAGAAAGATCGAAATTCCACTACCAAACGAACAGGCTCGACTGGAGATCTTAAAGATTCACGCCGCCCCGATTGCCAAACACGGCGATATCGATTACGAAGCGGTGGTCAAACTATCGGACAACTTTAACGGTGCCGATTTGCGCAACGTCTGTACCGAGGCCGGACTGTTTGCTATCCGTGCGGAGCGCGAGTATGTCATACAGGAAGATTTTATGAAAGCCGTCCGTAAGGTGGCCGACAACAAACGACTTGAAAGCAAGCTGGACTACAAACCGGTATAATCATTTCTACTCCCCCCTACCGGTAGACTAACGAATCGTGAGCAAATTCTTCTTCGATTCGTTAGCTCTTACATTAGAGTTTTCGTATCATTAAAACAGTTAAGTCGTGTAATAAAACCAGAGAAAATAACACTTATTGGTTAACGACACTTTGCTTATCTTTATTAAGACTTTTTCGACTCCATTTTTAGTTTCTTTCGTTCGAAGTATTCTGTTAGATTATCGATCGTGTGTTTGAACAGCGTGGAGTAATCTCTTTCCTGTTCAATCCTTACTTCCTTGAACTGATCTTCAAAGTTCTTCATGAAGGGATGATCGTCGCGTACCTTAAATTGTCTTTGTTCAGCGCAAAAATCGAAAACCAACATTTTGACACGCTTACTCTCCTTCTCCATCGTCAATAGCATTAGCTGCAGAGATGCTGTTAAGGCCGCACTTAATATGACTAAACTTTCATCAATCGTTAATGGTTCGTGTAAACGGGAGGAGTCGAGCATATCATACGACACAAAAGCCACCTCGATCTTATTCTGAACGTAGCTTCTCACGGCACAAAGCATGCCGCTGCCGTCGGTAACCTGTTGGGCTGTTATTCCGAGACCGGGTTCCTTCAACGACATATTACCAATTTCCTTCCCTGCGTTGACGTCCCAAAGGCGAAGTGTTCGGTCGCCCGATACCGAAATAAACTTCTTGTTAGAAATGATTTCTATTCCACCCACATATTCCGTGTGTCCAAGACAGAAGCATTCAATATTGTGACAGTCTGGATAGGAACTGACTTTTATTTTCTCATCACGATCGCTCGTTATAATAAACCTACAAAAAAACAAGATGAAACAAAACAAGTGCTTTAAAGAATGCATTATCCATTAAGACGATCTCCTTACCGCTCATCTTCGCTAACAGCCAGCGCCAATATTTGACTCATGTGTCCAAGAATCCATTTCGATTTTTGCTCCGATTTGCCTAATACATCAAACTCGAAACAATCGCTCTTGTCCGTGCCAAACAGAACGCCATGCTTTGGGGCGAATTTCATGCAAACAATAGTCCTCGCTGTTGTGATATCTTTTCCCAGAGGGGAAGAAGATAATTTCCCTGCATCATCATCGTGTAGTTGAAAGCATCGCAACGTTTTATCGCTCAGCGAAACGACTAACACCTTCGCAGTTGAGCAATACTCGAACGTTACAACGTTTGCCGGAGGTGATTGAGGTTGATCACCGTTCGGTTCGTTGCCGGCACTCGTGTCTGTTGCTGGTGGTTTCTGCTCGATGATAATCTCGTGCAGAACAGCTCCATCAGTGGAAAATAACACCACTTTATCTTTGATGGCTGTGACGATGTAGGAGGAATAGATTTTTAAATCATACATCGTTTTTTAATTAACACGAACTCTGAAACTTTTTTGCAAGCGTGGTAAGAGAAACTCGCTCATTTGCTGACAGCCGATTTGTTTACATCGCTATCGCGGTTGACATTCTCGCACAAGGTTATTATACATCCGGAAAAGATCAACATAAAATTCATGGAATTCAACATTTCCATTTCCTTCAATGGTTATCTTTATTTAGCCATTTCTGTGATTCTTCAGAATCGTTTATTGTATTTTTTTTTATTTTCTCTCAGTTGGTCCAAGTACCGAAATGCATTACCAATGTGCGTCGTGTCAATAAACCCCGGCGTTTTTTTATTTCTTCACTGTGAGGCATCCTATCAGTCCCCCTATCAGTTTTCAAACAAACTGCACAAAACAAACGGAGCAAAGGTTGTTGCGCTGTTCTGGCAGATTTTTTTGGCTAAAGGTAAATATGCGGCTTCCCTGTTTCCCAGACGATAGTGAAACCGTTATTCGGTAGTCATGAGAGGAAGCTTTCGGGGGTCTGTGGTACTAAGAAATTTTTAGCTCATAGACAGAACAAGAATGGGTTTGTTGAGCAAGTGTTGCATTTTTGCGGGTCTTGGATCGGTTGCGTATTTTGTGCGGTAAATTTTTCCTATCGCTTAGTTATTTCACTATAACGCCCACTCTCTAGATCAGAACGTGACCAATTCGTTTTCGTTTCCGTTCTCTACTCCGTTCTTCAGGTGGTATTACATCGGTCGATTATACGACAGCAAGCGAAAATTCCAGAACGGCGAGCTAGTCGTATTGACCGGAGCAAACTCCGGCATCGGTTGGGCTACGATTCTCGAGCTGGCCGATCGTGGCTGTCATCTGGTGATTGGAACACGTTGCCCAACAGTAGGACAAACAATTCGTGAAAAGTTGATGCATCAGTACCCGTGCGCAACGATTGACACGTTCGTGCTGAAACTCGAGTCCCTTGCCAGTGTAGTGGAATTCAGTGAAAACGTTCGAAACTTAAACAAACCATTGTACGCGCTGATCAATAACGCCGGTGTGTTTTACATCCCGCCCAGTCTGACTGAGGACAAGCTAGAGTATCTGTATCAGGTGAATTATTTGGCACACTTCCTGCTGACACTGCGCCTCCTACCCGCTCTAAAGCAACATTCTTCCGATAGTCGCATAGTGAACGTGGTTTCGCAAGCGCACCGGTCGGTGGAGGAGATACCGGCAGACGACAGTTTCTGTGGCCCATTGTATAACGATACAGCCACCAATCGATTCAGGGCGTACGCGTACAGTAAGTTTTGTTTGGTGCAGTTCTCCTACCGGCTATCGCAGCTCCTTGCAGCAAGCAGCACGAACAACCCCTCCGTGCACTGCATCGATCCGGGCAACGTAGAGACGGCAATATATCGTCACTTTCCACCCCTGGCAAATCGGGCGCTTTTCTATCTTCAGAAACCATTGCGAATTTTCCTCATCAAAACTCCGCACGAAGGTGCCCAGGGTATACTGTACTCGGTGCTGTCCGAAAAGAAGCCCCCCTTCTACGTGCGTCGTTTCTGGGGGAAGGAGACAAGTGATTTTGACGAAATCAATCCACTAGTGCGCAAAGAAGCCCTCGCCGATACGCTATGGAAACGGAGCCGGCAACAGTGCAGTCACCATCTGCTGGAGATGATAGTCTAGTGCCAGCCGTGTACGAGGATCGCATGAAGGGACTGCGGAAGGAACGGCTTTCGTTTCAATTCACCTCCATGGAGAAACCATCCGAGTTGAGTCGTTGTCTTGTAACAATATGTGATGTGAGCAATGTTGAAGCCCTAGAGACGTCATACCTCACTGGTGGATCGATCGAAGAACGTTGTATTACCATGGGAACTGCCCTAACACCGGTAGATTGCTATGTGGAGCTTCTATTGCAACAAATGTTAACGAACGAGGAAAGCAAATGTACGATCAGCAATGCCAAAGGCAATGACGTTACTTTTACCATGAAACTGTTGCGTATCGACAGACAAAAATATTACTACGAACTTACAGTCGCGGAAACGCTCGAACTGGCCAAACAGTACAAAGAAAATGGTGTGAAAATGTTCCCCAAATACCCACTGTTTGCTCACGCGTACTTCAACCAGGCGGCCAAATGTTTGCTCTCCTGGTCACCAATCGATCATCTTGATCCATCGATCGAAGGAGCCGGTACGATAGAAGAAATGCAATCGTTACTCGAAACGCTATACCTTAACATAGCTGCCTGCCTGATCAAACAGGACCGATTTGAAGAAGTTCTGCACGTTCTTCGGTACATCGATCGGCAGGAAAATCCCTCACCGAAGGCTACATATAGGAAGGCGTTGGCACAGTTTAAGGTGAAACAGTTTACGGAAGCGCTCGCCACACTAGAAAGGATCGATTATGCCAGCAGCAAAGAGTGTGTCGTGTTGCACAAGCAGATAATCCAATCGCGTCAACAAGAGGACAGCAAATACAGTTCGATGGTAAAGAAAATGTTCGCTTAACAGGGTAGCACTTATTCTATACGTATGATAAGCAATAAAATTATTTTCTGCGATTAACGATTCTTAGACTTACATATTTAATGGCAAAATTTCAGTATGTTTTTTTTTACAGTTTTGTAAAGTAAGAGGACACTGGTTTCAGCTTTTGTTTGACCGGTGACGTCATTTTTTCCCCTGTATCGCCTGGCCTCTTTCGTTTCGTACCGGAACTGCTACTGGCCGAACTACCACCCAGTACGATTACTGCCGGTGTTCGTACGGATTGTGAAGGTGGCTCAAGACGATTCAGTTCCTGTTGCAACCGTTTTGCTACATGATAATCGTTGTGCTGCACCATGGCATCCACGTGTATGAACTTACCACAGTCAGGGCATCTAATGTGGTTTTCGGGTAGCTCTTCGTCTTTACCACTGCTACTAGTGGCCGCTCCTGCGTTACTGGAGCGTACAGAATCTGGAGCAACTTTCGATAGAAATCGTGCTATTGACATGTTTGATGATGATGCACCACTGCCGCTAGAATTTGTGACAGTGGACGATATTGGCTTGGAAGGTCGTTTGGCAGCAAATGGTGATTTGGGTACCATTTTTGATTTCAAATCATTCCGAAATTCATCACGTTGCTGCTGACTTAGAGAAAGCGCAAAGTGAAAGTCCTGGTGTGATTGAAATTCATGCTCCGGAATCTGTTTCCTACACTGTGGACATTCCAAGGTTGGTTCCGGTACCTGAAAGCTGTATTCTGCGTAAGTTTCTGTATAATCAGGTTTCTTTTCGCTCCTTTCATTGCTTTGCCTCGCAAGCGCTGCTTTAGAAGTCGATGGTTTTTCATCAGGTGGATTCAATTCATGAATTGCTGGGACAGGTATCCGTTTTTCGTCTTCTATTTCGACTTGTTGTGTTCGATTCTCTTCTTGCTCTGATACCGATAGTTCCACAGTATCATCCAGACTAGTTACCACTTCGACCTGAACATTATTATTCGCTTCCTTTTGGTCACTTTCAGTAGATTCTCTCTGAATGACGTTATTTGCTTTTAGGAATTGTGCAATGCCCCTCTTCGGTTTAGTTGCCGGCTCTTTTGACTCAACAGAAGAAGAAGATTCTTTGAACTCTCTACTGCCAGATTCTTTATGGATGACACTTTTTTGTGGTTGAAGGAACTGTGCAATACCCTTCTTGGGTTTATTTTCTGTCTGATTCACGTCTCCAGAAGAGCTAGATGCAATTTCCGTCACCGTTTCTCTTTCTTCTCGCTTATTAGTAGAAACGGAAGGTAGAGACGCTTGCCGTTGTAGGAAATGTTGTATATGACCTTTTGGTTTACTGGGCTCATCATTGGATATTGGACCATCGTTCTCTATACTTATCTCCTGTTGTCCATCATGAGACGTACCTGCATTAGCTTCCAAAACACTTTTACAGCTTTCCGTTTCGCCTGTCGGCTCATCTGCATTGGCCGTTTTCGTTGAGTAGCTCTGAAACATTTGTTTTATTCCTCCACCCTTACTGGCATTATTCGGTTCAAATTTTCCCGCACTTATGCCCAGAAACTTGATGGGATTGTGCAGTACCGTCGTTGAGTTGGTGGCTAAAAATCGTTCCGTATTGCGTTTAATTGCATCCAGTGCATCGACTGCGATACGCTCCGTATCGTACATGACCAAGGGAATGCTTCTCGTGCTGGACACGTCGACATTATCAATCTGCTGACTGTAGCTCACCGTAAGCTGCTTCGCGGTACGATTGTTCTCGTCCAGATCCTTTTCCAATCGCTCCGTCACTTCCGAGGCCAGCTCGTTCAGCCAGTGACTTAGCGTAGCCATTCCGGTTATTGCATTCTTCCCAGGAAACCGTTTACAGCAACCTATACTTTTCGAGTGAAACTTGGCCGTTACCGCCTCGAGATCGATTCCCCGTGCCATCAGATACATCCAACTTCCCATCCGCTGATCGAAGTGCTGCTGCAGAATGCTCTCGGGAAACTGTACCAACTCCGACATGAATTTGATCTTCAGCACCTCACACACCTGATCGCCTAGCTTGCCGCCCAACCCTTTCACCTTTTTCAACGGAAGCGTTTCGTACAGCTTCGAGATGCTGTTGATCGGCAAGATCGTTTGTTTGTTCGGTTTGTGAAAGCCGGCCGTTAGCTTGGCGAGGATTTTGTTGTGCGCAATGCCAGCCGAACATTCGAAGCCCGTCTTCTCCTTCACCGCGGCACGTATCTCATTCACGATCGATGCGCCTACCAGCAGTTTAATGTCACTTTTCTTGTACTCTAATCGTTCCTGCGAATTGTTTTCCGCCGGTCCCGCAGTATCGAACGTGTTTGAGAGCTTCGTAATGAATTCGCCAATATTTTCATACCCGACTGCAAAAGTGTTGGCAAGCTTTTCCGGTCGCAATTGAAATGTGCCTTCGTTCATCTCGTGTATTCGGGTCAGCACGCGTTCGGTTATGTCTAGGTACGCCTCATCTATACTGGCCCGCTCCAGGAGCGGGGTGAAACTTTTCAGCACATCTGCGACCTCTTTACCTGCCTCCCGATACCGTGTCAGATCTGCTTTACCACGGACCTGCGGTACTTGTGGAAGTTCAATTTCGGGACAGTGTTGTTTCGCTTCATCTCCTCGCATGTGGCGTGTAACTCCCTCCGCTCTAGCGGGATAGTTTACTGCGATTATGCTGCAATTTATAAACAAAACCGCATTTTACCTTCCTAATCGATTGGTTTCGTACTGCCACTTACCCTCCACCTTGCCAGGGATTGTACTGTACCACCGCTATCGGTCTTCCCTTGATGGCAGGATTCAACTTTTCCTCCACCTGGCAGTAGAAACAATCCATATCGACCTGAAAGCAGCAAGGTAGTGAGATTTACCATTGAAACTTCTTATCACGAATGTCCAAACAACATACCAACACAACTACTCGATCAAATTTGTTCTTAATATTTATAGTGTTTTTGGTACTCATTTTAGTTTTTGGCTTTTCGATTCACATTGATACGCACAATTTCACAACAATCTGCTCTTTTCCGTCTAAGATTCCCGCCCGAATGTGTCACTTGACATTTGAGCCAAAGCCCAAATATAAACAATCATTTGTTTACAATATAAGGTTGACAAGTTTGACTCATGAAATCAGGGGGCTTTTATGACTAAAACCATAATTTTAGTCAATTTAAGCTTCCAAATCAATAAAAACATACATACAGTTTAGCTGTTTCCAAAAAGAGCTAACTCTCAAACCAAGCTTAGACGATTGTGCAGCGCTTGTTCGAAAGTGCTTTGTTGACATCGAGCCCACTGTCACAATCACGTGCAGCATGCGGTTTATTTTGATTAGGATTTCGTTTAGATTAGATAGATATTTATGGGTACCTCAGTGACGATTTTTATATAATGCCAAACAAAGGATCATCATGAATTGACCAATCAGTATCGAACGCGCGTGTGCTCTCCAATGATTGCGCTGGTGAAGTGGTTCCGGACAGCGACCAAAACAGCATTCAGCAAAAAGTACCTTCTGTTCACGAATGTCGCCATATCGGTCAGCCTATCCGGGGTGGGTGATATAATCGAGCAGCACTATGAGATTTATAACGGCGAGCTAGCAGCGTGGGACCGCCAGCGAACCCGCTTCATGTCCATCTCCGGCATGACGGTCGGTGTGTTCTGCCACGGCTGGTACAACTTTATGGATCGCCGATTTCCCGGCCGCACGATAGGACTGGTTCTTAAGAAAGTGTTGATCGATCAAACGGTCGCTTCGCCGATTGTGATATTTCTGTTCTTCGCCACGCTGGCTGTGCTGAAGCGCGCCTCATGGGAGGAAACGCGTCACGAGATCCGGGAAAAGTTCATTCGCCTGTACACGGCCGAATGGATCGTCTGGCCGCCGGCACAAATCGTCAACTTTTACTTTCTTCCTACAAAGTATCGTGTGTTGTACGATAACACCATTTCCCTCGGGTACGATGTCTACACTAGCTACGTGATTAATGACGATTGTAGCAGCATCGATGAAAGCAACGCACAAAAAGACCAAGTTCTTTCGCTAACCAAGACACAGCAATAAACTTGTTTTATCCTTAATTTTGCGGTTACCATCAATCAATGATTTTGTTTTATTCCAATTTAAGCTTTACACAACTATTCTAGGGTTTAATCTTTTGGTGTGCGCTGCTGTCCGAGTTGGTTTGCAAAATGCCATGACCACATGAACTTAGAACATGCCGTCATACCGGCCCAACGGTATGAGCAGTATCACGAAAAACACAATATTCCTCAGCGCTAGCTTCCAGTCGTTTGGTACCGCGTACGGTAGCAGCACGCTCGTTACGCGATGAATCTCGTGCGATACGCAAACAAAAATGAACGACGTTATCAGCACGTTCAGCGTGGGAAAGCCGGGTAGCAGCACTAGAACACCGTTACGATCAGCCGCAAGCCAGATGTGGTACTGGCACAGAAACAGCTCGAGCGATATCTTGCCAAACCACGCGAAAAACGTCGAGTATCGGGTGCGTAGTATTCCCGAAATGTTGCGCAGCAAGATGTACCCAACGATCGGAATAAACACCACGTATGAGTGTACCTCTTCACAGTCTTGCCGGTTGCGACAGAAGAACGTCCACGTCATGTAACATCCAATTCCAGTAATGGCGGCAAGCGTGGACGTTAGCGAGATTCGTTTCGAGAACAAATTGCCATGATTATTATCATCAACCACGGCGAACCGTTGTGAAATTTGAAAGATGGCAGCGAAGATCATCCCGTACGTAATGGTGTACCGGTCCAGCTTCCAGCGGTACCACCACTCGTGGATGTCGTCATCCGTTGTCACAAACAGCGCCTTCCAGGGACGTGTAACGAAGATGCGCTCGAAAAATACCTCACTCATGTACAGCACGGTAACTGTGGCTAGCATCGTGATGAACTTTATCACCACGTACAAATACTGGTACGGATTGGTTTCCGTGCTTTGGGCGGTAATACGGGGTGGTAGCGATAGCATTAAGTACATTATACTGTACCAGAATGAAAGCAGGGGTACGAAAAAGTAAAACTGGTAAGGACGGTTCATGCACAGGCACAGGATAACGGTAAGAAAGTTCATGCGGAACATCACGTTCAGAAAGCGCTCCAACCCAGCATTGCCCGTCTGCCACCAGTAGGTGAAGTGTGCGTATCCGGACAAAAACAGAAACCCACTGATCAGCACCTTGATGTGCATGTAGATGGGCAGGATGTGGGACGCTCCGGTCATGTAGTAGATAAGGATAACTATCTGCATCCAGCCCTTCAGCTCGTCCGTTTGGTCACGATGCAGCACCTTCGTCAGCTTGCTGTCTTCGGTAAAGAATAGTCCCAGGGCGAACACGTACCCGACTGGAATCCAGAAGCTAAACTCGGAGTAATACTTGTTTTCCTTCATAAAAAAGTTGGTCCGATCGCACAAGTAGAAGTACGTCATGATGATCGCCAGCGAAGCCAGTGCCACTATAGGGGACTGTGTTTCGATCGGTTGATTCAACGGCATGTACGCGTGTCCTCCGCGCCACTTTACAATCCACTTGCGCACGTACATGGCCGCTGCAATGCTGGCACTGTTAAGGACACCAATCATTTTATTATCTTCTGTTATGTTCGCCCAAATCGCTTCAGCCAAACAATACTTACCAAACAGCAAGAAATGCATAAGTCGTGACCTGTATAATTGTGTACGGTTCTGCACTGCTGCAGCATGTTCCGTCATTGTAGTTCATATAATCGTTACAGTACATATTGAGTAAAATCTGTACGTCGTGCTGCAATGTCAGCGAGCTTAGCTTTTGTCCATCGGCAAATTCGTCTACCAGCCCGGACGCGATCATGTTTGAGGAAGACCAGATTTTTGCCTCCGAATAGCGCAGAATATTACTCGCCGCCTGGTTCATCCGATCAACATCCTCATTGCGCACATTCTTCCACTCTTCAGTGGAGCTTTCCTGATCGACCGGGTCCTGCAGTTTCCAGATAATTTTCGTTTTCTTCGCGTAAAGCCGATCGATCGGTGTGACCAGGCGTGTTAGATTCTTTTCGTACACCTTCTGTATCTCTTCCGTCACGTTACCGCGCTGGAAAGTTGGATAGGTGCAGCTGGCGATGATCAAGCTGGGAGGATCTTCTTCATGCTCCCATTTGATAAATTCGTCAATCAAGCTTTTCGATACCTCATTGGCGTAGATGTACTCCACCCGAAGCCGAAGCTTGTAGTCAGTAAACAGAATATCCTCTGTGTGCTTTGTGGATGAATGCTTTGAATTGTTCTCGGTTTCGCTTGATCGTAGGTAGTCGATAAACTCCAGCGAGAGTGATCGTAGCCGCTCGTCCCCAATAAGCACGAAATGATTCTGATTACCCCAGAAGGCAAGATATCGTAGGCATTTTCGCGTATCACTACAGAAATTTCAATCAACACATAGATTAGGCGACGGAACTGAAAATAATTAAGTGAATCACTTACGTTTCAGTATACTTGTGAAGCATGCAGCCGTACGGTTGCCATTCCTTGTCTCCCTTGAACCGACCAGCACTCAGCAGCCATTTACATGAATCAGAACCTGAAGAAATGTATCGTTAGATTTCAGCTTTGATGCAATATTTTCATGTCCCCCTTACCGTAGCGCAAATGAAGAAAGGCGTGATACACTACGAAACCGAGCACCATAGCAAAGGCCAGCTTTTTCGCATTGTTGGCGTTTAGGTTCTGTATGAACAGCTCCGCCTTGGACAGATTACCGTTGTTGCCCATTTTCGGATAAATTATTCGAACACCAGAGTTTAGTTCCACGCTTCACATATTACACCAAATCATCCATCTCTCTAGTTACATCGTGAAGCACCGAGAGCCGCAAAAAACACAATAAAAACTGTTTTCTATTGCTGTCATCAATCAAGCCTCAGTTGACAGTGCTGCATTCGGGACTGCACTGATGTGTACATGTGTGTGTGTGTGTGTTTGCATATACGATTATCGTTTAAATATTATTGTGTTATATATTGTACAGCTTCATACAAATTGTGTTATAATTCTCTTTCTTTAAATTGTTACATTTTTCAGTAAAAATCGGAGATCAATAGAAATAGCGAAAGAGGATTTAAACCAAAACACCTACATATTCCAACCTTGGCCAGTCAGATTGACAGTATTGTTGAAAGTTCACTACTTTGGCAGAAGTCAGCTTTCCTAAACACAGGTGATATTGCGTAAAGCTATTTACCAGATCGCCTTGCTTATCGTGGTTTCTCTCGCACAGAACGAGAACAATCGTGTTATCTTAGGATATTGTAAAGTTACCAAAGCGCCAACATGGTTGTGGGAGCTTTTCCGGCCGCCAAACTTGGCGTTCTGGCCATGAAGCAAATCTCTAAACCGATTGCAAATCTACTCAAGGAGCGTGCCAAAAACAGTCCCTTCTTTCGGAAGTATGTATGCATGCCGCCGGCACAGTTTTACAACTGGATGGAAGTGAAGACAAAAATGTGGGCACTCAATCTCGGCAAACCCACCACCGTGCCTGTGCTGAACGAAGCGATGGCCATCGATCTGGGAGCGAATTTGCTGGGCGAAATAATCATCTTTACGATTGGCGCCGGCTTACTTCTGTTGGAGTATCAACGGTAGGGTTGTGTGGAGAGAGAGAGGAAGAAGTGGGAGGAATAAATTAACTCAGATCTATCTTACTTCTAGGCAAGCGCGAAAAGAGGCAATGAAAGAGGACATGGCAATGCAGGAAAAACTAGAATTGCAGGCAACTATCAACGATCTGAACTTCCAAGTGCAACGATTGGATACACAGCTACGTGAAGTGGCAAGAGTAACGGCGGATCTTGGTAAATTCCTTTTGCTCAAGAGTCTGTTCGTTAGGCAATAAGCATTTAATCACAACTTACAATTGCAGAATCAAAATCATCATGGAAACCCAAAATACTGGACGAGCTACCGTTCACTACCAAGAAAAACAAACATGAGCAACCCCTCTATATTCCTGCCACACCTGACCGGAAGGATGCTCCCAATGCTGCCAGTGGTAATAGAGGAGTCGTATCCAATGCGTTAGAGATTATCGATAATGAAGTTTTTTATAGGGACAGTTCTGGGAACGGATCCGAAGAAGAATACTCAGACCAACTCCGGCCAGGCATAGTCACACGTAGCTTAAATTACCTTTTAAAAGCCAACACTATACCTTCAAAAGCGACCGAAAGAGAAGGATAGAAGCATGGCTTCGGTGCAAAACGGTTCTAAGACACTATTTACTTGGTTTCAGCTAGCGTTTCAGGTCCGCGCATCTCTTATTTTATACTGCTTATATCACTTTATTATTAATTTATAATAATTTAGCATGATGCATTACCGGGCTCGATCGGGCAGTTATTGTGAAGGTTATAATAACGCGCATGTAAAACATGCTAGCAAGCACATGTAAAGATATGACATATTTTGCGAAGATCAACTCACAATCAATAAGAGCAGCGTTAATGCATTTTACATGTACTTAAACATGTAACAGACTTTTAGTTTTCTTTGTTGCGTTGTTGCTCTGTATCCTAGTTTCGTTTGTTCTCTGTAAGTGGTTATCATTTAAGGATTTCAAACTATTTTTTAGCACTTGTGTTACCATCATTTGAAAAGCAGATTTCATAAACTAGCACAATTCAATTTCTGTTATGGTAATGATGAAACATTGTTATCGTTAATCATTGCATTAAAACGAACCAGTAATTATGATCGGAGTGATAGTGCAAGTTAGAATGCTTTCGTTGCATGTTCTCATTTCCTTAGGAAACCATGCTTATAGTTTGAACCACTCTGCTGCACCTTTGCTTTCTGGCTGCTGTCGAATTTCTATCGAATGAAACGGCTACTGCAACTGAAGATTCAGATGGATTGGTGTATTTGGGCTAGTACCAGAAACACTTATTTCCCCTAGCCAAAAGTGAAAACTCGTCAACGTACAATGCTGTGATGTTGTCGTCGTCACACCGTGTAAATAATTGATTGATTGAATACAAATAACAGATAATACACAAAACTTTAATATTGGAATTAGTTGATTTATTCACAAAACAAAACACAAAAAAGCGTGCACACTATGGATAAGATTTATAGGACTTTGCATACAAGAATTTTATCATTAGACTTATCGACAAGATGAAAAGAAAAAAAAGAGAGATATGAATGATCTTCTCTTATTTAGCATTTAACATCTCCACTTAACGATATTCAACAGTCATGCCTGCACCAAACAGGCTTAAGAGACTTTAATTTTTAAAGACATTGCCAGTCAGCCAGCCACTAGTCTAGTTCGGCCACGATCGGGGCCATGTAGTGCGCTAATTTAGGTGCTTTATCCTAACCGTTTCCGGGCTACCTTGGAAGAATGGGACGGATTTGGCTGCTTGCGTTTCAAACGATTCGGAGGTTTTGCGGTCGATGACCCCGGTTCGTTCTGTTCTCGGGTAGTACTCGCTTCACCGACTGTCTCGGCCGCGTTACTGCTGCTCGTTGCCTCTTGACTTGACGAATCTTGGCTAGTGCTGTCGTTTACCTGAGCCTCTTCCTGCACACGCTCATTCGCCATCTCGACGGGCGCACTGTTATCGATAGTTTCGTTATTGGTTTCATTGGTCTGCTGTATTCGTTCTGCTGGTTCTTCCACGGCATCGGTGGAATCTACCGACATGGTCCTGGAGCTTGCTGTGGATTCGGCGGATAACGTCCTGGAGCTCGCGGCCGACTCCGCAGCAGTTGCATTTCGAGCCTGTTCTTCGCCCCGCAACTTTACAAATCGTTTCTGCGCAGACTGTATCTGCTCGATCAGCCGATGATGGAGCAGAATTTTGTCCATACATGCATCGCAAATAGTTTTAGGGAGTTCGTCCTCTTCATTGATCTGCAAGACGTTCGGTTAATTTACCGACAAACGCTTCATTTGCTATTTTTAACAGACAAATTGGGGCCCTGTTTTCACGTTACCTGTATTGGAAGATAGTTGTTGATTTTCTCTAGCAAGTTGTGTTCAAGACCATCAGCACCGTAAATAAAAATTACGGTTCGATTCATCTTAGAACACAGCCTGCATATAAAACCAGTGCAGCATGCCTCCATTAAACTGCCCATGATCAAAGTTCTTGTACACTTTCCACACCACTAGACTATTTTTTCGATGTAGCCTATTCTGGGCCTTGGCAAAGTTTACGCTTACCCATTTGTTGTGTTGTGAAAGTTGTCATCTTCGATCCATTCGACACTGTGTGTGCATACGATTCACACAACTACTCACTAAGCTTTGTATAACAGAGCATAAGAAAGTGTATTTGATTTCATTTAAAAAAATCTTTTTCATTCTTGACTTAACATTTTATTAAAAATCCTTTGAATTGGATAACAGTATATTACAATCGATCAATTGCAAGAAAGACTAATACAAAGTGCAAAGATGAATTTTTGAAAAAAACATTAAATTTTGATTTCATTCTTCACTTCAAAGAATACTAACAGCAAACCTTTATAACATTTTTAAGACACCTTTTTTGCAAATATTACACCATAGTAGCATAAATTTATACACCTGTGGCTAAACAAAGACACCCAAAAACTGTGCGAAACAACAATGGTCGTCATTCCTTTATTCGATGCACCTTGGCGTAGGACAGTATTTTGACAGCCTGTATATATATACATATATATATGTGTATGTGTGCAGATATGGCTAGTCGCTGTATAAACGTATCTCATGACACGTATTGATAATTGTCATCGCTAAACTGGGTTGAATTTTGGTGTACCGGAGCGCAGGAAGTGTGAAAATAGTGACGAAAATCTTTACCTTAGCACCACAATAAAACACTGTAGTGCAAGAAACGACAACACGTTTGTGTCCAACCGGGAGCCCGAGGCGTATGCGATATTCTGTTTCTCGTAGTCAAACGTTGCGCTCGAGAAAAGTTCCCTCATCTCGGTTCGGAAAACACACAAAACTGCGGCGATGGCGTCGGCTTCCGAGGGAATGTCGTGTTACACGATAATAAATCCACCCGAAATTGAGCTGTACAATGAGATGCAGATCAAGCAGGACCTGGGTAAGTGACACTTGCGTTGCACTAACGTACTGCCGGGCACATCTACTAACACACACTCGCTCATCTTCCGTCCACAGAGAAGGGTGAAGTAAACGTAAAGATTGAAACGATGAAAAAAGTCATCCAGCTAATGTTGCAAGGCGAACGCTTGCCCAACTTGCTGATGACGATCATTCGTTTCGTGTTGCCGCTGCAAAATCATACGCTGAAGAAGCTGTTGCTGATTTACTGGGAGATTGTGCCGAAAACGTCACCCGATGGAAAGCTGCTGCAGGAGATGATTCTCGTGTGCGACGCGTATCGAAAGGATCTACAGCATCCGAACGAGTTTCTGCGCGGGGCAACACTGCGCTTTTTGTGTAAACTAAAGGAACCCGAGCTGCTGGAACCGCTAATGCCGACGATCCGCAGCAGCCTGGAGCATCGCCATTCGTACGTACGGCGCAACGCAGTGCTGGCCATCTTTACCATCTACAAGAACTTTGATTGGCTGGTACCCGATGGACCCGAGCTGATTGCCAACTTCCTTGACACACAGCAGGACATGTCGTGTAAGCGCAATGCGTTCCTCATGTTGCTGCATGCAGATCAGGAGCGAGCCCTAAACTACTTGGCCTCCTGTCTGGATCAGGTGAGCAGTTTCGGCGATATTCTGCAACTGGTGATTGTCGAGCTGATCTACAAGGTTTGCCACGCAAATCCGGCTGAACGGTCGCGCTTCATTCGATGCATCTACAACCTGCTGAACTCGTCATCGAACGCAGTTCGGTACGAGGCCGCAGGAACGCTGGTAACGCTTTCGACCGCTCCGACCGCCATCAAGGCGGCCGTCAGCTGTTACATCGATCTAATCGTAAAAGAGAGCGACAACAACGTGAAGCTGATCGTGCTTGATCGGTTGATTGCGCTTAAAGATAACGAAAATATCGAGCGCATTATGCAGGAACTCGTGATGGACGTGCTGCGGGTACTTAGTGCCACTGATATCGAGGTGCGCCGGAAGACGCTCGCACTAGCGATGGATCTAGTGTCTTCGCGTAACATCGAGGAGATGGTGCTGGTTCTCAAGAAGGAGGTTTCCAAAACGCACAACATCGAGCACGAGGATACGGGCAAGTACCGGCAGCTGCTCGTGCGTACACTGCACACCTGCTGCATCAAGTTCCCGGACGTGGCTGCCGCCGTCATTCCCGTGCTGGTTGAATTTTTGTCCGACACAAACGAGCTTGCAGCTGGCGATGTGCTGGTGTTTGTCCGTGAAGCGATTCAAAAGTTTTCCCACCTGCAGCCGCTCGTCATTGAGAAGCTGCTGGAAGCTTTCCCGGCTATCAAGTCTGCCAAAATCCACCGCACAACGCTGTGGATTTTGGGCGAGTATGCAAACTCGCTGAAAGACATCATGGAGGTCATTGGCGTCGTCAACCGTGCGCTGGGCGAGGTGCCGATAGTTGAGGCTGAACAAAGCCGTCTTGCTGGTAACGAGGCCGGCGAAGAGGAGCAGAAAACAACCGAGACGACGGTGAACAGCACGAACAAAGTTACCTCGGATGGCACGTACGCTACTCAGAGCGCTTTCAGCGTTGCACCGTAAGTATTAGGAGCAGTGCATTTATGCCTTTTGTGTGATTGTTCTTTTTTTTAACGAATGTTCCCATTTACTCCTTTCTTAAGAGTTGCCAAAAAGGTAGAACGACCACCGCTCCGACAGTACATGATGGATGGAGACTTTTTCGTCGCGGCCACTCTTGCTTCCACGCTAACAAAGCTGGCCCTAAAGTTCATCCAGCTGGAGCCCAACGAAAAGAAGCAGAATCGTTTGTGCACCTGCGCCATGCTGATAATGAGCTCGATTCTACATCTCGGCAAGTCCGGTTTGCCGACGAAAGCAATCACAAACGATGACACCGATCGGATCTATTTGTGTCTGAAGACACTGACCCTGCAGACGCCTGAGATTGTAGAAATCTTTACACAGAGTTGCAAGAACGCTCTGGCCAACATGCTGAATGCTCAGAGCGAGGAAAAAGCGCAGGAAAAGAAGGACAAGCAGCAGAAGAACGCTGCCAAGATTCAGCCGGACGATCCGATCGCTTTCACACAGCTGGCGAACGGTAAAAACGATCAGCTTGGGGAGAATGTGTTCGAGCTGAGCTTGAACCAGGCACTTGCTGGTACGAAGAGCACCGCACTGACAGATGTGGCTTCCCCGAACAGCAAGCTTAACAAAGTGACACAGCTTACCGGCTTCTCGGATCCAGTCTATGCGGAAGCGTACGTGCACGTGAACCAGTACGACATCGTGCTGGATGTGCTGATCGTTAATCAAACAAGCGATACGTTGCAGAATTGTACGCTTGAGCTGGCCACGGTAGGCGATCTGAAGCTTGTTGAGAAACCGCATCCGGTGGTTCTAGCTCCGCATGATTTCTGCAATATCAAGGCAAACGTGAAGGTTTCGTCTACGGAAAATGGCATCATCTTTGGAAACATTGGTAAGCGCTCGATCGATGGATTAGGATTGAAGGCGCATTCTTACATTGAGAGTATTCTTACATTTTCCTCCTCATTTTCAGTGTACGATACTACGTTTTCGTCGAATGTGGTCGTACTGAATACGATTCAGATCGACATCATGGACTACATTCTGCCGGCCAGCTGCACGGACACTGAATTCCGCACGATGTGGGTCGAGTTCGAGTGGGAGAACAAGGTGTCGGTCAACACGACGCTTACCGATTTGCATGACTATCTGCGGCTGTTGCTCAAGTCGACCAACATGAAGTGCCTCACACCGGAGAAGGCACTTTCTGGCCAGTGTGGTTTTATGGCGGCCAATATGTACGCAAGGTAGGTGCGCGAGGTTGGGAAAGTATTTCTTCCACATCAGCTGCTAAATATTTGGAATTGATTACTTAAGGTCCATTTTCGGCGAGGATGCTTTGGCAAATTTGAGCATCGAAAAACCCTTGGATCGACCGGATGCACCCGTCACCGGGCATATAAGAATACGGGCCAAGAGCCAGGTAAATGGAGGACACTGTGCATTGTCATAAACGATTGCATAACAAACATTTCTGTTTTTGCGTACTTGTAGGGTATGGCACTGAGCCTGGGCGATAAGATCAACCATACGCAAAAGTGTTTGCAGGAGAAATCGGTTGCCGCTTAATATTACTCCACCGCATACACAGCGCTCTTAGTTTGTGTGAGATTCTAGTATTCTTTCCCCACGCATGTGTGCTTGTTCGATTAGTAAATCCGGTACAGGTCCGGCCGTTTCGCGATTGCACCAGCCATTCGTATGAAACGGGCAAGCTAAGACGATGAGTTCCAAACATTTCAATTAAGACAAGCGACACATACACAAACCAGCAAACAACACGATGATGGATGGGAATTGCATGGTTAATTATTGCACTCCTTTGTTTTTTCATCTGACACACCCGGGAGCTGCATTTGTTGCCACTGCGTGGGGTAAGACCAGGTATCGAGTCTCCATTCCTATATTTTATCTTTATTTTTTTTAAATAGTAACAGTTATATCTATTCGTGCACCTATTCGTAACGGAAGGAAAGGGTTCCGGCATGAATATTCTATCGCAAAATAAATAAGAAAAATCTGTTTATCCATTCACAACAAGGCAGCATGCGTTCTATGTTCCATAACCTTGGAATAGATAATTGAGAAACATTTTTCGGTGGAATTATTGTGTATTCAGTGCGATGCATATTATGGTAAACAAGAAATGTTGCGTTTGTGCCATGCACCATTTTTTCGAAAGGGTGCAATATGTAGCTGCCGATCACACGGAATTGCATTTACACATTGACGTGTTTCGGTAACCATGGTGATATGTAATAACAAAAAAGCGTGGGCTTTACATTTATCGTACCAGTACCATTATCTACGATGAAAAGAAATGGAAATTCCACGCCGAAAGTGACTGATTACACTGGTAAATATTATTATCAACGCTTTAGTTAAGCAATAAAAGTATCGTTCCGGTTTCGTTCTATCAGAGGAAGAAGTAATCGCTCACCTTTGGGTGCAGTTGTTAATTCACATCAATGTTTACTTGTACGGGGTTTGGCTGATAGTTGCAATAGCGTTTCTACATTACGAGGCAAGTAAAATGGGACAAAAAATCCCAGTAGTATTTTTTCTTGAAGTTTATTTCTTTGCTTACGCATCCTCTACAGTTTAACAACATCAGCGGCATCGAGCAAACGTTGTCCATCCTTTCGTTGGTTGTGGCGATTCCACTGGAAGCTTTCCGACTTTATCTCGGCCACACCGGCAATCTGATGAGTGCTGTAAAGTAACAGATGATTTCTTTAAAGCTACATGATAATAATGTAGTACATCCGTCTTTTTACAGATACCCAGTTTTGCTGGCTTCCTTATATTGTCTACACTCATTCAGCTACCATTGCAGATTTATCTGTTGCTGGCAACGCACACCATTACTCACTTAACAGCAACCGTAACACAATCCATTGCGATCGGGATTCTAGTGCTGCAGATCGTGGTTGGTGTGCCAGCAATGCGCAAAATATCCGCATTTCGTAGAAAACAATTTCAATTGCAACGTTGGCAATATAGGGGCAAGCGAACCGCCGACACGAAGGAACCGACGGACGAGCATTAAAAGAGCCTTTTTTTAAAGATGTCATCATATTTGGGATAGTAGGAAATGTGTATACAATGTTCAAATATACAAATACATAATCCATTTATATTCGCTTCTATGCTTTGTAGGTTTTGTGTAAGTCATGTTTGGTGTAGAATTCATTCAGATGGTTCAAGTTTGCACGAAATCGCACTAAAAATTCATCGAGTGCTTTTAAATTGTCCATGTTGGAATCGGATGTTCCAAGAAGCGACGACCTTGTAGGTAAGAATGAATGAAGTAACTGAAATGAAAATATTTTTACATAATTATAATAATTATGCTTCAACAATAAATGGTAAGAAAAATGCACACATGAAGTGAATTGGCTATATGGCTTCAGTTGAACGACCACAATGTCGATCCTGCCCCTAGAAACATGATACGCTTGTGTGCTTTCTGTTTGCTTTGCCTTTCTTAGGCAAATGTAGATAGAGTTTAAGATATGAAAAAATAGCTTACCTGAAACGCTTTTTGTGCCACATAGCCATGATATGGTAGCAAACATTCCTCGTATGCTTTTTTAAGGTGCGGCTTTACCTGTTCGCTACGCGTCTCGTCTTCGAGCAGGTTCCGAAAGAACAATTCCATCATCTCAAATGCCCTGCAATGGATAAGAAACCTTTGTTAACTTACCGTACGGAAGGGTAATTTTCTGCTGTATCTTACCTTTTAAGCCACAGCAAACCGTCCGTTATGGTGTCATATGGAACATCGTTCCCATCCTTATCCTTAAGAATTAAATCCTCCAAGTACTTGAACAGCGGCTTGTTCTGTTTGTATTTGACTGTTATTTTCTACAATATTTAGATTTAGCGCAAACAAAACATGAACGTCTTTTAACATACGGTCAGCGACACTCAATTAAAAATACATTACTTACCACCACGTTTTGGCGCATGTCTCTCACGATGGGCGCGAATAGTTTGCCGAAACATGCTGAGGATGATAACGTATCGTGAGAAATGGGGAGGGTCTGGAAGGATGCCCTTACACCGCGCAACTATACATACCAAGGGCATCGATGATTTGGTTGGACGACTCGAGAAAGTGTTCGGTGTCAATTTTAAAATTATTATTCTCATCGATCACTGGGAATGGTTTCAGCTGGCGAAACAGGATCTTCGCTTCGCAGACGGCTGCCGTGCTGTTGTCCACACTCTCTTCACTCATCGTGTGTCTTCAGTGTTACACTATGCTTGGTGGAAAGTCGAACGGTGTCTAATTCGTTTTGAAAGCATTGAATGAGCGATGACTACCGGCACCCCGATGTTCTAGCCACCACTGTTAACTGGTTTTTAACGTCACGAATCGTAGTGTTCGATCGCCTGACGGTGGCTGGGCATGGCACTTTTAATCTTATCTACGAGCAGCGATGGTAATGTTTATCATCGTACATCAGCCGGTCAGCAGAGGGGCCTACAGCTTACGTTATCACTTTGTCGACGGCACGGCACAATCCCACGCCACTCGTATACGTGAGCAATGGTAAGGACTGTGGTGCGGTTTGGTCCTTCCGATATACGAGGTATCTAAAACGAAAAGACGTGCCGAGATCGAATGTTTAGTAAAATGGTGTACGAGATAAGGCTAATCCATATAATTTCGGAACGAATTGTATCGGACACGAAAGCAGGAAAAATAATGTAGGCCATCGACATGTTTGATAGCCATTCTCAGGGCACAACCTTTGTTAAATGCTATCCAAAGCAATAATTTCAAAGTGTTCTGTTATCAGTTAATCTTGGTGCTGCCGCCCCCGCAATCTGGAAGCAAATTACCGTCATCATAATTTTAAATTTTTCGATTTATTGTGTATTCTGTGCGATGCATGCAGTCATGACTTCAATGCTCTTTAATTATGCAAATGATAATGGGTTTCTCAAAGTTTTATTGCAAATTAATCTTTTCCTACTTTTTATCACACTTATGATTGTGCTACATCTAATCATGCTTGAATACTGTTGAGGTTTATCTTAAGAATACTCCCAGTGGCATCCTCTACAAACAGCGTTAGGTCAGGCAGATTTGCTAGTTTGGGAAGCGTAAATGTGATCGGTTGGTGCTGTTGCTCCTGGAAGGTCCAACATTTTTGCATCATACCATTCTCGCTGGAGCGTAATTCCACCAAAACGATACTCGAGCGATTGCATGTGACCGTTCTGGTGGTGTTATCAAAATTCATTGACCCACCAATGAAACCCTTTGCATGGTTGAACCACCGATGATAGTTGAGGGTCAATGCACTGATGGGCGCAAAAAAGACACCATCGTTTTGCTTCGCTTCCAGGCGCTGTCGCAATACCTCTCCGGGTCGTTTAAGCTGCGTAAGTCTACCCGCCAGACCGCCTGGTTTAGTATTGATGAGGCGTTTCGGGCCGTTTGCACCTTGCGCTCCACCGAGAAACACATTATCGATGGCGTCGAAGCCATCCCCCATGATGGAACCGTCGGGGGTGTGACCAAGTTCAAATGTATGGCCCATCTCATGGCAAACTGAACCCAGGGTCGTGGCAAAGCATCCACCATACCTACAATGGAACAAAATGCATTCCACTTACTAAGGAGTGAAGGTACAATCGTATAACCATTATTACGTGCGTCTGTAGTTGCTATCGTCCAGCAGCTTTTCGCAGTTGATCGGTTGCTGGCTTAACAAAGCATCACAAACAGCCTCGAGCGATGAGGGCCACGTATAAAGACACCCCGTACCGAAAAGTGCCAATCCACCACCGCCGAGCGCTGCATGGCCGGTCGTTTTCTTCCGTATGTTCTCGTATGAATAGTCACCATCGCTGATGCCTTCAAAGTGGGTACTGCTCAGAAAGCCCACCACCTTTACTCGCTCCATATCGTAGCGTTTGCAGTTTACCAGCTCTGTAGCGCACCGATGCCACAGTTCATCTTCCGTCATGGTGGTAGATTTTTGCCATTCCAGCTCGCTATGGAACGGCCGGCAGGAAGCATCGATGGCGAACGTTTTACGACCGAAACCATGCTCGTGCAGCTTTTCCGCGTACAAACACTGAAGCAGTTCAATGGCAAGGGTTATTTTCCGACATGCTTGCTCACTATCGTTCTGAGGATCGTTTTCATACGACTGATAACGACCGTTATGTCCTTTGCAGACAATGTAAACTGGAGCTACAGTGAACTGACTTTCGAGAGCTGTGTAGATTAAGTTGACACGTGTTTTCGTACTACAATACTGTATCTCGTACTGGCTTTCACCGTGAGAAAGTCGTAACAGAATACGAAACTTTCGCACACGTTGCTTATTTCCATCTTCACTACCGACGTCTTTCTCTATAGCGAATGAAAACGGTATAGATTCGCAATTGTTGGCGACGATTTCAAATTTCCCACTGCAACATGTGTTCGCTAGTTCACCCTTAAGTAAAATGAGGGAATAATGAAACACTTCACCTTGTTGTACGTTTTTTAATAGAACATTATGCTCTAAATCACACATTTCATGATTCTACAGCTGTTCGTATGCGGGTTCTTTTGCACGTGTGAAAATAATTGTGTACACAATTCCACACATGACGTCATCTGTTAAACAGCTGATGAAAGTGCACACGGTAGCTAGACAAACGGTGTGCATTGTATATTTTTTCCGAGGAATGTATTAATTATTCTACGTCGTTTCTATTCAGTCTTTTGCAATAAATGAAGAGCATTGTATCAAGCATTTCTTATGTAACTGTTTTTATTTTTAAATATCGTTTATTTCAGCAACACTTTTTGTGTTGGCCAAGGTTGCTCGAGCAGCCGTCAAAAGTGTCGTCGTCACAAAGGCCTTTTGTTTTGAAACTACTCCTGCAGAAATAACATGAACCGAAAGAAAAACAGTCTTGTTCAGTGAATAATTCCCGCAAGGCGAACGAGCCAACCAAAACACCATTGCATTAAATAATGAACCATACAGTTTACGGATAGGTAATTTTGTGGCTTTTCCGAATTCTATTCCTATCGACGAGACTCAACGCGGACAAAATGAATTTGGGCAGATCGATACGCATCAATAAGTGTGGAGTCGTTATATTGGGACTGCTGTTTATGTGCATTCTGTACTACCTCTGGAGCAGCAACAGTGTGAACGGTGCAACCTATGCGTTCAGTAAGAATCCAAACGAAATCAATCTTCGCAAGCTGCTGATTGGTTCGATACAGGCTGCCCAGCATGGTGGCTTCGAGGTGGTGGCTGTGTCGAAATCGCGCGATCTTCACGAGCAGAGCAAGGGCAAAACGAAGGAAGGTGCCAATAATCCGGTGACCGATGCCGACTACCGGTCAAACTGCGTGATGAAGAATGGGCTGTTAAGAATCTTTCCGAAGCTGAAGGTTATCTCCGAGGAGGACGATCGGCAGGAGCAGTGTGCGGACGTGCAATTGTTTGATCTCGATCCTACCGTTCTGCCGGAGAGTGTCACCGTGCCGGACGAACGTGTCAACATCGACGAGGTAGATGTGTGGATAGATCCGCTGGATGCCACGCAGGAATTCACCGGTAAGGAAAACGTGTTTTGGTTTGTGCGATTGTGTGTGTTATGTGTACTAAATATGAAAGCAAACGCAATTTTTCCAGAGCGGCTGCATGAATACGTCACCACGATGGTATGCGTGGCGGTAAAGGGAGTTCCTACCATTGGCATCATACACAATCCCTTCACGATGAAGACGACCTGGGCTTGGCGGGACAAGGCACTGTCCGAGTCGCTCGTCAATCTGAAGCACGATGCAGACGTGAAGCATCCAACCATCATCGTGTCCCGTTCGCATGCCGGTGCAGTGAAGGAACAGTCGAAGCAAATATTCGGTGAAAATGCACAAGTCATAACGGCCGGTGGAGCTGGTGAGTGTACGAAAACAATTTGTGTAGAATACCACAGCTGAACATCCTTCTATCTTCACAGGCTTCAAAGTACTGCAGGTGATACAGAACAACGCAACGGCGTACCTGCACACGACGCACATAAAAAAGTGGGACATTTGTGCCGGCGATGCCATCCTCGGCGCAATTGGAGGCAGAATGAGCGATTTGCACAATGAAAATATCGTGTACCATCGGGATACTCCGGCGCTCAACCCGAACGGACTGCTGGCGGCGGCCCTTTCATCAACGCACGAAGCGTACGTTAAACGAATAATGGAAAGCAAGCGTTTCGTACGGTAGGCACATCGTCCTGGCAATGGTCCTAAATATATCTCTCTGGGAACCAACTAGTATGTTTATGACGGCAAAGTGTGGTAAGACTTGCTATTTCCATTACTGCACATCACGCAATGAGGCGACAGCCGTATCACTATGCAGATGGGTGCGCACACTGATATAATGCACAAAGCATGCAATTCACCGCTGAAAGAGAATATTTCTCTCATTTGCAGTATTTGATCTCAATTTCAATCGAATACGCATCAGCCACAAACTACAAGGTGCGGTGGTTGCTTGACCAACCTGGATGCATAATTCACCTTTCGTTAGTTATTTAATTAGATGACAAAGTTCCATACTAAGTAATAAAAACATCTCCTGCATACCATTTGATATAGGTAATATAAATGCAATCGGGTTTTTGTAGAGCGATGACAAACCTAGTCACTTCACGTTTGTATAGCGTTATGCGATGTCGTTATGCGTTACGTCAGTGTTTCCCAACCTACACGTGTTCAATTCATGTTGATTCAAAAATGCAAAAAAAAAATGCATTCAAAAATTAAGTTGTTTTTTTCATTTACGTTTTTGATGGAGTCTGTAATAAGGCACTTTTAAATTTCATTTAATCTAAAAAAACATTCGTTTAATAATATGAAACATTTATAATTAAAAGTTTATTATAATTACCACAACAATCTTAAAACTATCAACACCATCACTTTGCTCGTGATGCATGCATTGGCATAGAAATGACTAGAGGAGTGGTTCTTTTCTTTTGATAAAACTATAATACTGAACAACTTGCCTTCTCCGCTCAGCGCGATAACCGATCAATCACCGTTACGATCCAGCTAGCGTACTCGCTAACTCGTGTATAAATCCCGGGAAATCCAGGGCGTGCACAACCGATTCCGGTCGATACAATCCCAATCAGCACGTTGTCGCTCGTTACCAGTGGACCACCAGAATCGGCCCAGCACGCATCGACACCTCCTGTTCCCTTGCCAGCGCACAGCTGCGTACGGGCTATCGTTCTCGCCCGGTTGCCCTGCCGATACATGCTTTCGCATTCCTCATTCCGGAACACATCTACCACAGCCCGCTGCAATGTATCCGCCTTATCGCCAAGGTTACGGTTTTCCTGCTGCCAGCCCCAACCGGCCACAACCGCCGACTGTCCCTCGACGCGGGCCGAACCATCCGTACCGCTCGACAGGCAGATCGGTCGTACTGATGCGGTAAAATCGATGCGTCGGGCAAGCTCCAGCATAGCGATATCATTGGATGGCTTGTTGCAGACGTACCCGGGATGCGGCACGATCGTCCGGATGCCAACCTCATATGCCCGGTCGGAAAATGGGTCACTATCGATTTGATTGCCACCAAATTCGGACCTTCGGTAGAGGCCAAGCACTGCCTGGATTTGGTTCGCACGCACAACCTTATTAACGCCACTGTTTTTCATTTGATGAAATGCAAATGGCAGCGGTTAGTGATAGTACAACAGCAAGTAACGGATCATCTATACTCACCTGCAGACACAATGTCCTGCAGTTAGGAGCCAGCGTTCGTTAACGATCGAGGCCCCACAGAAGTGGGCACCACGCTTGGTAAGACTAGCGATGTACGTTATTTGACCACGGTTCGTGTTCACTCCCCCCACGATCCGTTGCTGCTGCCTACCACACGGTACGGATGATACTATTTACAAAGATTGCGGATGAAAAAAACAAAACGCACTAGTTAATTTTGGTTTCGGAAATTTGAAGCGCTTATCACACGATTACACCCCACTTACGACTTATCTGCCCTTCGATGGTCGTCAGCTGGCTGAGGGTCAACACAACCGACGCAAGGCACCAGCGGTTCCGTACTACTAGCTGCAGCATGGTAAGAGCAGGATACGTTTTGATTGTAGACGAGGCAAACTGATCAAACTACCCAAAAATATCTCAAACAATTGTGCACGCGCCACTTCCTGAACTCTTGTCGCGTGTCTGGTGTGCTAGACAGTCTACAGCGAACTCGCTATTGTTGTTCTTCCGCAAGCACGCTTTATAAACGCACGAGAGTTTGGCGGCAAAAGCAGAACCCGCCAAAGCGGTAGGAAAGCTTCTTCTCTCATACGAATCCTCTGCGCAAGCGCTCGTAAGGCATCGTGGCGCACAAGCCGGCATTGTTTATCTCCGTATACGCATGGGCTATGGGACCATGTGCGCGTACTCCCCTTTGAGAGGAGCGAGAGAAGCGCGAGCGAGCGCACACGCTCAGAGAACAAATCGTGGCTGTCACCTTCGCCGGTGTCAACGCATGATTAGTAGCGTTGCGGTCCGACCACTAGAGTGTACGAGAGCAGCAGAAGCGACAGCAGCAGCAGCATGCTTGTTCATCGCAACACGTGTTCGATTGCCGCCTTTGAACGAGCAAGATGAGTAATTGGCAGCCGATGGGTGGGTGGCGTTGCTTAGCGTACAAATTCCCACTTTAGCCCACCAACACACTGATGCACTGCATGCGAGAGCGATTGGGGAGGTTGGGTGTGCAGTTGCACCTTACCCTAGGCGACTGCACTGGATCGTAATCAGCGGAAGTTGCATTGCAAACGCTCACTCGAGGGTTATTCCATGCGTTGTGTTATGTGTACAAATCGCGAAATAGTTGAAGGTTTCTTATCGGTTACGCCCCGACTCGGTGCGGATGCTACATTAGATACATTAGTCCTCAATCTCTAATCTTCGCTCGTTCGTTTGTTTTAATGGCCCCCGGGCTCACCATGCGGCACTAAGGTCAGCCCGAATTCGTTTTTGGCCTACCATGTGCGGCCGGTGATTTACCGAAAATCCAAACACGGAGCGCGAACGCGCTCCGCCGCAGTTCAACCAACTTGTTTGACGTTCAATTTACAGGTGCAGCATAAGGGGACACACAACTGACCGTCCTCGGTGTCGTTGACTTCTGACAACAATGTGAATGTTCGTTTGGATTGGCAAGTGGCCGAAGATGAATCATTATGGGGCAGCTTCCGCAAAAAAAAATGGGCTAAAAGGCTTAAAGTGGGAAAAGATTTGCCATTGAGCGTAGAATTCGAAGGAACTAACTTTGGCATTGAATTTCAACCGAAGTAAAAGCGGTTTGTAAGATGAGATGTAAGAGAAGAAGAAAATTTAAGACTTTTCTCTAAATTCTTATGGTCTGATTACATTCTTGAATATAATCATTTGGACCTTCATTCTTTGCAGCCTTGCGTTTACACAACAATGTATTTCAATGTAGTTCTGGATTTGTAACGCCACTTCCTAACCATCTCTTCCATCATCCAAACAAGCACAATGCGTGTATCGTGCAAACATCCCATTTGCGCGCGACAAAAACGGTACGGCCGTCATCGAACAAATTGGTACCTTCGATTGCAACCAGTGACCCAATGACACCGGCAGTGTGCAATAAATTGAATTAAAAAGGCACATTCGAAGAACTTGTTAAACTGCGCCCTTTAAAACACTAATCCGTATCGATGTGCCTTCATTCGCTTCAAACTGCCACGCTTTCAAGCATCGAGCTTCTGTCCCCACTGTACAAATGGGCAAACAATTTCAAGTTTAAGGTCATTTTCGATGCCACCATTTGTGGGATATACAAGACACGTCTGTTGCGCGCTTAACACAGCTTTCATTGATTAGCGATTCTGTGTACCGATCGTGAGATGTTACACTCCTACTACGCGCAAGAATGTGCAAACGAAACTAGAATACATTAATGTTACAAAGACTTTTGTTTTTGTGAAATGTCTTCCAATATCCTCCAACAGACACACACTTACTCACCACGGAGAGCACATTGAACTCCGCGTTCGACTACTGATCGATCGGTCATATCGCATGCAGCAGCATGCGGAAGGTATGTCAGTCATCCGCCAGCGGGTTGCTACGATCTTCATTTGTCTCGGCTGCACGTGACTGCAACCCGTTTCCCGGGCAACCCACCCCCTGTTAGTAACCATTGTATAGTCACGTGTGTGTATGTGTGTGTTTGTGTGCTTTTCGATGACGGCTCCGGGTGCACCGAACTGTACGACTGCACACCCCAAAAAAGGGAACAACGAACGACGGGCAAGGGGTATGAATTTATTATTTCACAATTTGTCACCAACAGCAAGCGCGTTGTGCTCACCACACACGAGATATTGGGGTTTGTTCGAGCACAATCGCGTTCGGTGCGAGGAAGTTCAAGGTCGTCATACGGCGACGATCGGTGCATTGACATATTGTTGTGGGTGCCTTAGAGCCCTCCCCGCTGGTGTTGTTTGCCGCTACATGTTAGTGTAGTGTCCCGCTTGTCCATACCCGTCATGCGTGTGTGTGTGTGTCATTTCTTCCTCAAAAAGTCCCCTCACTGCCCACCACCCCTTCCACTCGATATAAGTAGCGGTTTGCCACCCCCCACCCACAAGCATTTCTCTCTATCTCTATATCTCTCTCTTCCGGGGGGCTTTTGTGCTGGACGGTAAACTGGCTCAAAGTGGTTCCACTGTTCAGCGCGACCAGGTGTAACACATGCACCGGAAGAAAATAGCACAAAACAAACAACCGCAGAGCACTCGTCGACAAAAGTGAGGATGTGGAGTGCTCTTACACACAAAGAGAGATGGCGAGATGGTGTTGCCGTGTCGACGCGTCGTCAGATGTATTGCTGCTGGTACTAACCCCCACTCCCCCCCACCCCTGTTAGGGCTTCTTCATTAAAATTCCAGCACCTTTTTTTTCTTTCGCCCCGTCAAAAATCGTCAAACACAACATAACGGGGCGCACGTTCCGGTGCGTGCGTGCGTTGCAATTGAAATGTAAATATGGCTCATTTATGCAGCTAAATGAGCGGAGTTATTGTGAAGATGAAGAGCAGCAACAGAGGGCAGCAAAGTACAGCAAGTGCGATAGTTTAGTAGTGCCGTTACTATTCAAATCCTCCAATCGGTGAGTGAGTGCGTGTTGCTTCTGTACGAAACAAAGGAGAAGAAGTGGTTAGTCGTTAGTACAAGTCCTTGAAGACAGTGTGGCCCAACACAGGGTGAAATTATGAGCTTTACTGCGAAGATGTGAATACCAGTGTAGTTCCTAGTGAAAATAGAAAACGATTTCAATACGTGAAGTCAGTCAGTTCAGTGATATGGGTGCACCTGCGCAATGAAAATGGAAAACCGTCTCCCTCCCTCGCACTATCTTAGGTCCATTATGATCATTTTATTTTTACAGGATACTTGAAATACATTTTTAAAAAGTATTAACCGTAATACAGTTTCAATTAATCTGCAGCTAGTTTATACGCATTTGGTTGTTGTTTTTTGTTCGTTCTCTTGTTGGATTATTAATTTTGAATTAGTGTTCTGTTATTTGGTTTTGGAAATTGTTTCTTTTACCATTTTATACGAAATGTACCAAAAAAGCATTTAGCTCGATACCTCCCCGTCACCTGCGACCTCCCCCTCCGTCTTTCTCCTCTTCATCATCTCTTATCCGTAAATGCATACTTGTGTGAAAATGTGTGAGAATAGCAGTAGTGTGTGGAAACGTGTTTTTTTAGTGCAATGTGAAAAGCGAACCAATCATTTTCCGGGAGCTGTTGTTGTTGAGTGTGTACATAACGGATTGGGTGCAATGCATTGTATGTAAACGCGGGGGGGGGGGGCTGGTAGGAGAATCTGAGGTTACAACCAACAACACTCATGTTAGCCCTAATAAAATGCCGGATTATCACTGGGATGATATTGCGTGTATGTTTGTGTGTGTGTTTTTGTGTATGTTTGTGATTGGATTATTGGAAACTTGCTCAAATCCACACCAATACGTATATGTACAAACAGTTTCACCACGCTGCCTGACATCGCACCGTACGCTTTTCTTGTTTCCCAGGAAACGTGAGCCTCCATTTTACGATCCAAACAGCGTGGCCAATGAAAGATGATGAGATAAGGGTAATAAATATTCGCAAAACAACGAGAACAACATTGTCGTCTCCTACTACTCTAAAGACAACTGGGAAGTGTGTACATGTGAAACTAAGAAGCATCGGGAAACATATTTAAAACGAATTAACAAGCTGTCTTTGTATGCCACATCAAATGTGCATAGTGTCTGAATGTGTGGTTGTGTGTGTGTGAGTGCTTGTGTTTGTATTGTTCTGGATAATGCTCTATTATATTGTTTGGCCGTTGATTTCGTTTGTCCTCTTGCTTTTCTCTCTCTTGTGGGGAATCTTATCCTTGCTTGTAGCTAATAAGCAGCTTTCTCCGCAGTGCGCGAGAAGCTCAATGCATGGAGACGCCTGGTGAAATGATAATGCAACAAACACGACAATAATAATAACGACAACAACAACAACAACACGCAGATCGTACGCAGAGATTGCTTAAATCGCTAATGCGGAAAAACGGGGACCTAAATACAAAGTAATCAAATAAACAAGCAACGCAAATGTACAAAATTGTCGATGCAGCAGAGTGAACGTATGAAATTGTCTTTAAATTGTGTCGCATATCGCACAACAACATACAAGAGTCCATTGGGTCATACGTCACTTGGAGGGCTAATCTCACCGTTTGATTTTGCTTTTTCCGTTTTATAGTGCGTGTTTCATTCACTAGATTTTCGTTAGCAAATAATCAACAGTTTTGTTGTGCACATCACTGTACACACAAGCACGGACCTCACAGGATCCGCCGATTCACGTCTGCGTGTCTTGCTCCAAAGCGGTCGCTGTGTTCCGTACGAATGTTGCAGCATGTATGTGTGTTTGTGTGTGTGTGTGTGTGTGTGTGTGTGTGTGTGTGTGTGTGTGTGTGTGTGTGTGTGTGTGTGTGTGTGTGTGTGTAATGTGTCTGTGTGTATGTATATTCTATTTACAAATTTTCGAATTCATTTACGCTAAGAGTATTTTTGTTTGTAGCCAAACTTAACTAGATAACATTTCGTAAACTTTTGCTTTTGCTTTCCCATCATCATCATCATTATCATCATCATATGCTTATTCGGTGTTATGTGTTCGCTTGCCAATTCATTCTCTTTGCTCCGGCGCTCATTCCCATTTCCATCCCATCTTGTTTTATATCGTTTTCTATAGCACATCTTTGCACTTCTTTTTTCATTGTTCATCTTTCTGTAGCTGAAAAGATTCGCTTTGGTATGCTAGGGCATTAAAAAGGATGTTATAGATTTGCCTGATTAGTGGGGCTTCAGTAGTGTGAAAATGTGTGTATGTCGATAGCGAAGAAAAAAAACTAGAAGAACAATGAACAGTCGGAAAACGAAGAATTACAAAAGAACGCGAATCATGTTGCCATTGCTTAGCTGCTACACGCATTTTCATTCATCTTTCTGCTGCTTAGCAATAGTGTGTGTGTGTGTGTGGGGGGGCTTATTATTTAATTATTTGCTCAGAACTAATGGCAATAGTTTGGAGTTTTGTCTTTTGCTTTTGACTTGTATTATACACACGTAGAGTTTTTATTCTTTTGTTTAAAAAGACAGCAAGAGATGGTATGAGTTTTTTTTATGTTTTCTCCCCTTACTTGCTTCATAAGGGGAAAAGGATATTAATCGCAAGGATAGCTAAGAGATAGAGAGATGCTTTTACTGTTGTTGTTCTAATGTTGTTTGTTGTAAGTTTTGTTTTGCCACTTCTTCTTCTTGTGTTCACATCATCATGCTAAACGCTTTTGCTGGATGAGGGCGGGAGCCTACACTCACACAAGATTCATTAACCATACACGATTCGGAGAGATTGTGTAACACAAACAATGATGCTAGAAATTATGTTTCATGCTTCCTCAACATTCCAAAGAAAGGTATCGATCACATGCGTGCCCATATATTCCCTTGAAATTGTTCTATTGTTCATCAAACAGGACCGTCTACAGTTAGTTTTGCGAGTTTACGGGTTGAGAGTCCCTGACTGTACAGTAACGGATGGATGGAAGATTGAAGTCCCGCGAAGGATATGGTGCTAGTGGAAGTATTTTATGACACAGGGAATCTTGGAAAATATGGTGGAAGAGAAGATCTTGTGTTTCCTATTTGCATATTACAGGCGGTAACGGTCACTGTGTGTTCATGGACGAACACGTGCTGCACGATCATCGCTTTCTTTCGTCCTTAGGTACATTAGGCGAAGAGAGAACAGTTGCAAACCTGTTTTTCTTAAATTTGATGCTGGGGTTCTCTCTCTCTCTCTCTTTCTCTCGCCGCTGTTACCGAAACTGTGTCTGTCAATGAATTGATGTGAGTGTAGTCTTCATTTCCCTATTCCATTCTTAAGCGTTACTCTAGCACATTTAGATCCCTCCTTTTTCTCATTCAATAGTATGCCAAGTTGTGTAAAACAAAATGCTGTCGTCCTATGCCTTCTAAAGCATCCAATCATGTCTACGCTTTTACATTCGATTGCTTCATAATTCCTGCTAGCTTTCATCACGGACTTTTCCCCCATTTTATGCTTCTGCGGCTTTTTTCCCTCCTTCTACTTCTCCCTCTTGTATGTATTGTATTATCACAATTGTTTATTATTGCTGATGAATCTATTCAATCAACGTCATTTGTTCAAACATAATAATGAGTGTATATACTTGAACGCGTGTCTTCAGTGTAGTTTCAGTAGTGTTCAGTGTCGCGCTGTCTCTCTCTCTCTTTCTCGTGTTAAGCCCAGCAAAATTGGTATATGATAAAGTTTCTTTTTTCTTCTCTTCATTCCAATGCTTCATTCTTGTTCATTACTGGGCTCTCTGCTCTCCGTACATTTTCCTTCTTCATATAATATAGCCTTGGATTAATGCTTTTTGTTTGTTTCTCTTCAATTTAATTTACTCGAACGTTTCTGATCGGTGAGATACCTCTATATAATATTGCAATCTTTATCATCTTTCATAATCGCACACTCCAACACGCATACACGCGCATACAGCAGCGCAGGAGCATTGTGTATCACTTGTGTGCGCTTTTGCGTTTCGCCAACACCTCACGCTATGCTCCGGTTCGCTTATTATATTTAGCTTTTGCTTTGCGATACAATTCACTTCGGTGTTTAATTTTTGCTAGATTTATTTTTCCCGTACTCTTCGCCTTTCATCTGCTTCCCAACGCATGGTGTGTGTAGCTTTTCTTTCTTTGTTCTGTGTATGTGTTTTGTATTACCTCTGCTCGGCTTGATATGATGTAAACGCGTCCATTTCACATTTACTCGCTCTTTTTTTTTTTTGTTGCTAAGTAAATAATGTATCATTAATAATGTATAATAAGTTTGTATATTTATATTTATTATTAAAGTACGCATTGCCTTTAATGTTTAGTAATTTCATTCGCCATTTTTCACTGTTCCGACTGCTATTTGGTGGCTGGTTTCTGTACCGTCTTTTACACTTCTTCCCACTCTACACACACACATACACACTGGTGGGGTAACACTCTGGGGATATTCTTAGGATTTTGTATTGTTGTCTGTTTGATACTTATTTCATTTGAGATTGAAGCTGTATATCGAGATAAAAATTGCTTGCAAACACTGCCTACATTGGGTCGTTTTGAGAGTGGGTGGTAGGTAAATATGCTACACAACCCAATTGTCAATTGTTTCGTCACTGCGTTTTGTTCGGTCCTTGTTAGATGTAGTTGAGTTGTAGTTTGCCCTAATACATCTGCGTGGCTTGCTCAAACTAGGTACAACTGGGTGCTGGGAACTACGTTGCAAGATTGATCGGACAATTGGTGGCCAACTATAGCCAAAATCGCTAGAATAGTCAAATGCATATGGTTCGTAATGAGAACTTTCAAAATAAGCTACCAACTATGATCAAATGGAACGGAGCAAAGTAAATGCGTACTTATGCTACTTTGAATGTTCGCCTTCTTCCATATTGCTGACTACGTAACAGGCTTGTCCTGGTAGCCACCCTCCCTCTCGCCCGGCCTAGCATACCGAATGGCATCACAAACAGAAAGCGGACTACTCTGGCCGTTAGCGAATTGCATACTCTTTACTATGTAACACTATGTAACACGACTTCGTTTAGCTAGCGTATATCAGAAGCATTATGTTCACGAGTTAACAAACGAGTTAAAAACACACGTTGTCCTCGCAACGTTTGACGCCACAAAGAAACAAACGGTGCTAGAGACACGAAGAGAGGGTATTAGCACATGATCTGTTCTCATATCCGAGTTCGGACGCACTATTTCTTCTGCCGCACATGTCACACATATGCGTTTGTTCGGGCTATTGTAGCATCCTGCTACCAAAAATTCCATCTTTGGTACAACTTGCATCCCTTACACACATCGAGTGATATGATCGATGCATCTCATCTGGGTGTAAGTAAAGTGCGTCTTGCTCTATCTCGGTGGGAGGAAAAAGGAAACCACTCGACCTGTGCAGTTCAGTTAACCAAACAATGGAAAGGGAAGAAGTCCACACAGATTTCTGCATTCGTGCCGTTGCCGTTAAATGCCATTAACAATAAAAAACAAACAATCTTAACATTCACAAATGGATTTTGTATGGAAGCAGAACCTACGCTACTGTAATAACGTTTAAAATGCACCAACGAAACGAAGGATGCAAATAGTCGCAAACTGGTCACATCCCCCAATGCTTCGAGTGGCACAACGCACACACACACACACACACACACACACACACACACACACACACAGACAGACATACCTCTCTTCGCACCACCTCATTTTACACACGCTGGGCAGCAACGAAAACTGACCAACGATGGGAAAATATGAAAATATGGGAAAAAGATTTCCTATCCTATCCTACTGTTAGCTAAGA
>KB701781.1:0-23756 GCA_000349165.1 Anopheles christyi | reverse complement strand
ACAGAAATATTTATATTTCATATTTCATGTAGATATTTCGTCTATTCAAAGGAACATAAAAAATCCCATTTTAAATGACAGAAGTTCAATCATTAAAAAACAATAATTAGGAACTAAGATACCATTCGGACTGTCCCCCGTAACAAAGACTGACTATCCGGCTAAGCTTGTATAAGGCGGGCATGACCGCGTAGGTTGTTTGCACCTAGAAAGAAGAAGAAGATATCCCAAAAGGGATTATTGGAGAGACCCGTTGAAAATCGTGCCCCTGTTTTCGTTGTCTAGCCCCACGCTTCGTATGACACCTTCCGCACCGCTCTGGATAACCTGTTAATGATTAAAAATGTTGTTAGTGAACATGCCAAAATCTCTGCCAACTGGTTAGGTACACATAACGTCGCCTAACTTGAAGAAAGGGTTGAACGTTTTCAAATAATGACAACTTCACTCTTACCTTTATTTACCCATTTTGTGTATGAATTTGCTCAAATTTCGTGCAAAAAGATTCCACCCTATGTTAGTTAGTTAGGGAGTTGCAAATGTAAACAATAATGAAATGACAACGGATCCAACCGCGAAATCCCAGAAATACTGGATATGAGCATCTTTGCGGAACAGAAACCGCTATTGAAGGCGCGGAAAAGTGACAGTTAAACTGTCATACATCTGTTATACAACAGACTTCGTGCTTATAAAGTACGTGTGTTAATTATTTTAACTTAATTTTAATTAACTGTTTTAAAAAAGTTGTTAAAACAATCTAATTAATGTTATTTATACTAGTTTTGCAATAGCTTTGTTAAACTGTTGTTATTGGGCCGATGTTGGAGAGAATGGAAGAGGAAAATCAGTAAATTATCCCGCGGTACCAACTTTGCACCCAATCCAAATCCAACCTGAATTCGTACATTTATAAAAAAATCTTCAATATAAAAATTTAATTCACAAGAACAATATCAGCACATTTGTCTTGGTTAAATATTTGTTTTGCTTATTGTCTAGTCTTCACATAAAGTTTCTTTTGTACGCTTCGTTGATCTCTTATCTGCTTCATAACGACGATTCTACATCTTTTAAAATTCGTCCCGATTTTAACAAACTGCAAAATTCGTGCAGATTTAACACCGTATGGCTTTCCTCTTGTTTCGCCCCGGGCAGCCCTATCGCTACAGTCTGCTGGCCAATATCCGCTCGTATCGCTTCATTCTCCGGGAGATAGATATCGAGAAAGATTGAATCTAGCGTTATTCTGCCCTCCTTTGATTCGCCCAAATGTTCCACCGTCCCGTCATGGGTGCGCATCGTTTTCGTTGCCAGCTGAGGCGGTATTTTTCGTATATTGGACAAATCGATCAACGTCATCGAACCGTAGTCGCAAAGGAAGATGGCTGGTTTACCATCTCCGGCTGTTTCGTAACATACGCCACGGTACCAGCGATTTAGACACCGTACCAAACACATTTCCCCTTCGCGCGGTACGTACGGTTGGCGGAATTCGGATACCTTTTTGCCGTAGGATTCGAGCATTCGCTGCAAATTTTCTAGGTAGGGTAGATCATCCATCGCTATCCAAGTGACACGGTTGTCCAACAGAACGGTCGTACGGTTCAGTATCATTATGAGCTTATTTTCGCCGAGCGTTGGTTCGGATTGGGGTATTTCCTGGGAAAGAGAAAGAATGTAAGGTAGCACTAATATAATCAAACACGATACAAGCATAATGTAACAGGACTGTTTTTCTGTCACTACACGTACCTTGTACATAACAAATGTTTCGTTTCGTATATCTCCTCGTCCAGAGCTTTCATATTGGCTCGAATCGCGCCCAATCGGTGGAATGATAATCAGCTTGTTAATCCGTTCGTTAACGCTCTCCCCTTCGGGAGTTTGCAGCTGCACATCGACGATATTATTCGCCTCTAGGCGATACTTCATCTGCAGTGGACGGTCTCTAAGCTTCGCCAAGTATTGCATTGCTTTTTCATGCTCCCCATGTTCGTCCGTAATGTCTGTCAGGCATATCTTATACACCAGCACCTTTCGGTACATCAGTTCGGTGTCTTCAATAAGCAGAAGGTCGCCATTGTTAACGAAAGCTACTGTGCCATGGTCAACGAAGACACACTTTGACCGATCTGTACCGACTTCTGTTACCAGTACCCGTCCATGCACACCCAAAGGTTCGTACATTGCAAGATAAATGTCTCCAGCCGTAAGTTCCTTGCTTTTCTGTACCGGAACTGCATTAAGACCAGCGTAGGCAAATTCGCCGAGCGTTGCAAGATACATGGTATCTGCTTTTGGATTTGCGGAGCGTACATAAATACGATCAGGCGTTAGGATTGCGGTAATAAATACTTTCACCTTCGCTGGAAGAGGATCTCTTGTGAGCACTTCGCCCAGAGGAGCAACACTGTCCGCCTTTTCCACACTTTTCATCTCTTCATGCTTATCTTCTCCAGCCCTTTTACGGCAAATGAGATTGTGTTCATCGTAGTGTTGTCTCTGGTGCTGCACCGAGCAATAGTACGTTCGGCAGCCTTTGCAGTAACTGAATCCATATCCTTTACATATCACACAGCGTGTGACGTTGAAAAGAGCACTCTCCTTCTCGGTGAGTCCTTGAAACACCATTGTCTCCCCATCGAGCTTGTTCTGATCGTTCGCGTACGATTTTTGGAAAGCTTCTACTCGCTTCCTCAACTCCACTGGATCGTAGTCTAGAGTTTTGTCAGTTTCGTACGTCTCCAACACTTTGTATATGCGAAAGAACGACTCTTTGTCAGTCCGTCGTAGATGCCCTTCCTTTGACCGATAGTTCTCATTCGTGGCCAACGTTTCCCGCTCAGGAAAGTTGATCACTAAGGGTAGTGAAAATCCCACGTTGAAGCGACGCTTCGCGCTAACCTGCTCCCAGTCTTCGTCCGGGACCGGCGGACCAGATTCGACTGTTTCTACAGTGGGTAAAGTTTGCTTTGGTAGTGCCAGTTCCGCATTGTAATTGAATCCCAACTTCTGGTTAAGTTGTTGAATTGCCCGTGCAGCTTCGCTAAAAATAAAGAAAATAAACATAATATTTCTTCTAGATTTTGGCATCATCTCCAGCTTCTATCCCTTACTTATCGTTTGAAAACTCGATGAACGCTGTACCGCCCGTTTTTATTTTAAATACATCCACAACTGTACCATATTTGCTACACAGCCGCCTTAACCCTTCTACCGAAAAATCATTTACGTTACGTACGATGATTTTGGTGATAATTTTTTCTTCTTCCTGGTCGAGTTTCCAAGATTCGGACGACTCCGGATCAACGCCATCCAGTGTAGCTGCCATGCTTTTCGGCTTCACTGTTTCGGACTCTACGCACGCCTGAACCCGCTCATGCACTGTCCGCGTTGTTATGTTGTTTTGTTTGCCGGCTTACCAGCTCTTTGTGTTGACAGCTGCTGTCATGCTGTGGCTTACAGTAGAGCCCTGCGAAACGGTGTATCGCATTATGAGGCAATAGCCTGAACTCCGTCGCAAACGATTTTACTGCATGTTGCGTGAAATGGTTTATCTTGATTGTTAACAATTTGTTTTTTTTCTATGAATATAAAAATGTTTTGGTGTTGTGCATTATGCAGATGATGATTATTTGCTCTATTTTCAAAGACATGTGGCAAAATCACATGTGGCGGATGTCTGAACATTGCCTGAGCACTCACTTTGAAAGCCGTAAAGTGACAGACGGCTGCGTCGATGCGTTAAAATCAAACTTTTTTTATTCTGACTCATGCGTTTCCAGAGCGTGTGTCAAAATCCATACATTTTCAGAAAACGCAACGTATGACGCAAAGGCGATTAACACTGCCTAACTGATTAACGGATTAGCCGTAAGCCGACTTACATAATTATGAATTGTGTGGAGAGGAATTTGAATAAATAATGAATTGGAAAAAAATCACTAGAAAAAGAAAAATATTTTGAACTAATACGGACAATTCTATATTGATGTTTTATATTCGAGATATACTAAGGCCGGTGTCAGTGCTCAGTCGTATACGACTTTTTGCATGGGATTGGTCGTACGACAAAAACTGTCATCCGACTTTCTCTGTCAAATCCCCTACAAAAATTTGAAAAGTCGTACGACCAAAGTCGTATTCGACCGATCACTGACACCAGTCTAATGCTGTTGAAACGAATGAGCCGCGTAGCTTGGGACGACACTGTAATGAATATCTCACCACTAGGGTTGTTTACACCTGATGTAAACAAACCAGCATCAACTCCGCAAGACAATTCTAGATTCAGCGCCCTTTTCCGCAATAATACGGAATCGCTGCAAGATGGTTTGTGAAAAGTGTGAGAAGAAGCTCGGCAAGGTAATCACTCCCGATCCATGGAAAGCAGGAGCCAGAAACACTACCGAAGGCGGCGGTAGGAAAATCAACGAAAACAAAGCACTTTCAAGCGCGAAGGCACGATACAACCCAATGGCAGGAAACTTTGCACCTTGTCGGTAAGTGAGCAATCGCTCCCTACGATTTCTGGTGTGATTTCTAATGTATCATCAAACTCTCAAACGAATCATTTCACCTTTTTTTTTCTTGTAGAATATGTAAGCAGAAAATTCACCAAGCCGGATCACATTACTGTCAGCAGTGTGCGTATAAGAAGGGAATCTGTGCGATGTGCGGCAAAAAGTTGCTGGATGTGAAAAACTACCGACAATCTTCAACGTAGAACAATCAATACGTGTTAGGATAATTTTAAACCACTAAAGAAAGCTAATATCGGATGATAGAACTGTATTTACTACTGCGGAGACAATTTGTATATTGACGACGCCATTTTGCTCTTGTCAGTTTCAAATGCAATCCGTTTCTTTTTTAACGACTTTTAACTACAACTACACCTTTTACTGGCTTCTGTACACCGTTACCTTTTGCCTCAAGGAATTTCACTTTAAAACGCACGCCTGACCGTCAAGTCAACTGATACTCGGGCCGGTCCTTCGTTCGATCCGGCACTCGGCCCTCCATCCTCGCCGTCTGGTTTTTTCTTTCGCTGCGCGTAACTCAGGCTTGCTTTGTCGAAATCTAGCGGCATAATGCCAAGATCACCACTATATCGATTCTTCGCTATTTGTAGATACTTCTTACCGCGAACAGACGTTAAACGCTTGTCCTGTATAATAAGTACATTGTCCGCTTCCTGTGAAGCTTTCGCCCCGCCAAAGATTGAACTCGTCGTTAGCTCGTCCGTGTCGCGCTCTTTGCGCGGATGAATCACAAGCGTCACGTGGCAGTTGCGCTTGGTGGCGAACGTACGAAAGGCGGCTATTATCGCGTCCTGCTTCCAGTACCGATCCAGATGCTTCGTCTCATCCAGCACTCCCATCATGAACTGCAGATTGTCGATGATGACGTGCTGGATGTCGTGCACGTACTGAGCGTGCTCGATCGCTTCCATCACGATCTTGATCGGCTGCTGACCATGGAACGTCATGAAGTAGATCGGCAGACGTTCGAACGCATCAGCCCACTGCTCGAATTCCGACAAATTTTCATCTAACGGTCGACCCACCATCTGCCGGAGAAGCGTTACGGCGAGCCGGGTGTTACGAATTTCGAATGAGCCCCAAAGGGTGGAAACGCCTTGCTGGGCCAGATCGAGCGAATAGTCCGACATGAAAGTGGTCTTACCACAACCGGTTGGCCCTGTCACTACGGTAAGCTCTCCTTTACGATGCCCTTTCAGCAGTTTGTTCAGCGTTGGATAGCGTTTCCATTTGACGCCCTGCACTTTATCGATGTTTTGCAAATCGCTTAGCACATCTTGCCGTAGCGAGCGAAACGTTGTAATGGATTGATGCAGAATTGGTTGCGCTTTGGTAAGGATTGCCTTTGGTTCGAGCGCTCCTTCCAGCAGGGCTCGATATGGCGTTGGATGCTGATCGGTAGGGCGCACAAAGAGACACCTTCGTTCGTCCAGCTTCTTAGCGTAATTTCGTGCCGTATCCCAACCGGCTGTATCGTAGTTGAACCAGAGTGTAAGCCGCTGGAACCGTTCCAATCCGGGCAGACACTGTTGAGGTAGTGTTTTTAGGCCGTGAGGAAGACATACTGCCGTTGCTGGAAATGAACGAAGAAAGAAAGCAAAGATTATATTCGAATTCTTTTTTTAAAACATGTCACACGAGCTTATTACCATTAAGCTTCACACTGCCCAGGGCAAGTAGATCGAGCACGTTAAGTACGAGTATGGCATTGGTTTGACTAAGGTCTTTGGCTTTCGTTCCCGGGTTTGACGGGGAACACCTTAGATAAATGAGGCCGCTAGCATTCGTTTCTGGTACGGTCCGTTCACAAATTTCGCCATCAGAACCCATGTGCAGCGTTTTGTAACCTATCGGTCGATCTTCAACGTCCACCAGTGGTATGAAGAGCTCGCCTCTTTTCTGGTTCCAGCTAGCATGTACAGTAACTAGAGTCTCCGGATTTATATTCTAAAACAAAATAAGCATAGTTTATACTCTTGTATGTATGTATAAAAACCCATTAAATCTTACCTCTAAACTTAGTAACCTTATAACATCTCGTGCTCGCTCGAGCGTATCAACTGCTATCGCATCTCCCGGAACAGGACCCACCGTACCGGTGTGCTCTCCTTTAAGCTCCAAAAAGGCATCCCTCAGCTTGCGTAGCTCCTGTACCGCCTTCGGCATCCGGCTGTACGGCGGGAAAAACTTCTCAATATGATCCCAGCGGCCGAGGTACTGGCACGACGAGCACGTAAAATTGCCCGTCGTTTTGTTGACGAAAATTTTACTCCGGATCGTATCAGTGTTGCATTTGCCCTCCACTCCCGGTACGATGTGACATACGGGACAAACCGTTTGTATGCATGTGGGACCTTCAACACTTTCACCCAACACCGTACTGGAAGCTTTGATTATTTTCTTCATATGGTACAGGGACACCGTTACCGGCTTTTGTCCCTCGTCAAGTGGATGGTTAGCCTCGGAGCTAAAATTTCGCCCCAAAGGCCGAGGATCGAATAGTGTAACATCGGTGTAATCGGAGGTGGTGGGTTTACTTCCGCTCGGTGTACGATGTAATCGATTCAATGCTTTTGCATACGAATAAAATATACGCTTCACAAGCATTACGCACTAACATCACAAACTACCAATTGGCGCATGAAAGGGAAAAAATGCTAACAAATAACTTTTCCTTAATCGAAATACAAATTGGTTACACTTTTAATTTCATAACATTGTTCTTGGAGGTGCTCGAACAACAGAAAAAAAAAAAACTATCCTCGAATGGCAACAAAGAGGATGTTGCTGGAAAGTAACCGCGTAATAAGAATGTGTGCGAATGGGGTTATGTTATTGTTTTGATTACGCACTCAAGATGTTTACAGTCGAGCTGTGCTGGATGTGATATTCTCTATAAATCTGTAAACAGTGTGAGAAGTACGGGAACAAGAGGCAAAATGGACATGCAAAAGACATTCCAAAGCATTCTTCATCTACTTTTGCTCAACATCCGTACAGTTGCAGATCTGATCCTAAGAATTAAATATTTAGCGTTTAAACATATTGTACCGTCGTTCTAGTTTTAGCGGCGTACATATAACATCAATGCGAAAGCCATATATACAGCGAACAGCCGAGAAAGGATAAGCATCGAAAGCATAGTAGTTCTACTGCCACCTGTTACCTTTTTTTAACTTACATAGCTTGAATCGATTAGGATTCCGTTCAGACTTACAGTGAGACAGAAAAGTTTCCTGACCGTTGAAAAATGACACACAAAAATCCATAAATATATTCAGCAAAAGAATCATTTCACAGAGAAAATGATGTTAATTAATTAATTAATTGCCGAAAATCCTAAGAAACGGTATAAAATAAGTAGTTTTCAATAATCCCGCATTCTTGCCCCATGTTCCCATACACAGCTTTCACGCAATTCGCCAAATTTCTAGCGTAGTGTTTACTTTAAATAGGAGTTCACTTAGTTGAAATCTTTAAAAAAATATTAACTTAAATAATTCGCCGACATAAGATTCTCCGTTGTTTGACACTCGAATCCGAAATAGTCTTTTGATCATTTACAGCGTTATCAAATTTGCGTTTAATTATAGAACAACGCGCTCTTATAGATAATTTATATTTATTTACCGTTACATGTTAGGGTTATTTCTTTTTTTTTTCACATGCTCATAATTAGTAAACTCGCCATCGTTCAGCTTTGCTAATTGTAGAATGTTGCCCACCGCTGAGCGGGTTTTGCGGGTTTGATAAGTTGCTTTTGCTTTTAAAAAAAAGTAACACATAAACGAGAGGACGTGTATATGCGGCTAGGTAAAAGAAAATCAAAATAAAATGCTATGCTCCTTTACTACTCAAAACAAGCGCAACAGATGTGGGAAAGAGTTAATCTTGAACGCTACTACCACCAATCCGTGAGCCGTTGGTCACAACAGCTCAAAGGCATATTTGGCTATTGGACGAGAGCGCTTACACCTCCTAAACAGCTTCCGTTCCGTTTCTACTATCTGTTCCGTTCCCTTCCCTCCCGTATCTTCGTACTGTGGAATTGCGGCATCAAGTATAAGCAGAAATATAATGATATATATATTTATATTCATGCAACGATCGGTAGCCGATCGCGGGACAGCATTGCAATGCAGCATCCCGTGGCACGGTAGCCACAATTACACTATTTCAAACTTATCCGTATAGAAAACTGTTTCGGCAGAGAATTTCACCTCGCTACCGTCGTCGACAAGCTGCACTTTTACGGGTGCTAGCTCAGCATAGGGAATCTTTGACGAGAATGTAACCTAGAAAAGGAACATACATGTCTTAGATTGATATATACCGACACAAACATCATGCATACTTACATCAAGTGGGAAAAAGTCTCCCGGAATGGAGCTCGGGACACTGAATTCCATCGAGCCCTGTTTGCTGGAAGCATCGATAACCGGTAGGTTCCACAGTAGCTGATTCTTTCGAGAATCGTGATTATAGTCCCCGTCGCATTCGGCAATCGATGGCGTAATACCCATTCTGAAAGGAACGGGGGAATCAATTTACATCGAAACATGCCGCAACAGCAGATTCCTTCCGTGGCAGCTACTTACGGTAGTGGAATAGTAATGCAAACGTCCTGCAACTCTAGCCGAGTGTGTTCGAGCTCATACTCAATATTCACATCACAACCGCCCTCTGCATTTTCTGATGGCCAACAATTGACTGAAAATTGGGAAAGGGATGGAAAATTGAATTAGTATAACTTCGACCGGCTACAGGCACCTCTCACTCACTTGTCAGCGGAACGGCAGATTCGTCCTGTGTCTGGTAGCGCCACTTCAGCACACCCACGTCCGTGTTCAGCGGGAATGGCTTGGCCGGATTTTTAAGTCCAATTTGATTGACGCTTCGGAACAGCTCCTTGTCCACGTTCGGGTGTGTCTGCAGCTGTATACCGCGCTGATCAGTATTATCCAACTGCACCTTGATCCGTCCATACTTTTCGTCCGATATACGCAACGAAAGCAGCCCGGACAGCTCGAACGTTTGCAGCCCACCGTCACGGCCGATGCGGATCACCACCTTATCTTCCATACGCAAGTGGACCCTGTAACACGATATTTAAAGTTGATGAATTCAAAGAACAAATTAGGAAAAGTTTGCAAAAACACGTACGAATCCATCGGTACATCCGACACTGGCTTTGCTTTTGCAGCGGCCGATGAAGCTGCTGTGGGCAGTGGGGTAGAAACCACCTTTTCCCCTTCGTTCTTCAGCTGATCCACAAACGTGTCAGCATCGCGTGTTTTTCCACCCAGTTTGAGTGCATTTCGAGGTGCAGTTGATTTTCTGCAGTGACAAAAGGTTTTGTAAATAAATTTCAATTTGGAAATTACGTCCTTTCCTTCACTTACGCTGCCGCCGGTGCTGGTTTATTAATTTCCGCTATGTTTGCCGACGGTGTGCTTAGCGAGGAAATGCTGTCGCTAGATATACCACCACCGCCACCACCGCTGCCGAAGCTGTTGTTGCCGAATCCACCCGATCCACCAACCACACCACGCCCTCCAGACTGGCCCTTCTTCATCTCCATGCGCTGGCGCTGTAGTTCCTTTGCCCGCTCGCGCATTTTCTGCTTCGCTTCCCGCTCTTGCGTCTGTCGCACCGCCTGATAAACCTTCTCTTCGTGCGAATCCATCTCGACGAACGTTTTAATCTGTGCGAGATTTACGCTCTCACGATACCCGAGCGCAACGATCTCGTCGAACGCGAAGATCAAATCGAACGCATTCTCGATGATTTCCTTCTCCTCAAGCGTACGACAATACTCAGGGATCACCTTCGAGAAGAGGCGTAGCGTTTCCAGATCCTCCAGGATGTTACTGGCCTTCGTAGTGATCAGCAGCATGTACAACTTTTCCAGCGGTTGGTACACGTAGCGCACCGAATCCGTCTCGACGAATGTGTGCTGCTTGCCCGAGGTCATTAGCTTTGGAAAAGCAGCCAACAAACCTTCAATGCGTGCCTTCGTCATCTCCACAAACTGCCGGGAAACAATTGCTTCAGAAGGGAAGACACAAATTAATAAGAGATGCATTGGTGATAAGAATTCCCTCATTTCTTGAGCGTGGTACTTACTTTTCCCTGCTTTCGTACACACTGCGGCTGCTATTAACACCTGCAAAGGAAGTAAGCAAAAGCTTGTATTACTTACACGAACTTGCACCCAATGCATCAATTCCACAAACAATACCATTTTTAAGCCGAAACACAACTCCTTCCTGTTGAGCCCGAGAAGATTCACCCGCTGGCTGTGCAAATGTTTTTTTCACCAAATTAGTGTGTGTGATTCCGGCTGACGTGTGAGCTAGTGACGTGCTCCTCCCCTGAATGAAATACGAAAACTGGGGCGATTCCGGTTATCTAGACCCGGCACCAATGTACAATACCTCGATTTAGCACTTTACAGTCGAACCATCTTCCAGTACGATTGATCGACGAGATTTTAATTACGGATGTGATAGGATTTATTCCTGGATCAACAAAATAGGATCGGCCCGCAGAACAGTTCACAACAAATGTGGCAAAGAATTGAACTCTCCAAATCAGCTATAAACGTGACAACCGGAGAATGACAGGGCGAATCCGAAATTGCAGTGAGAATTCGAACATAAAATCGAAGTGACCGTATGAATTTACGAGTTCACGTAAATTTACCGGTTTGGAACATTATTTTCTAAAACAAATTAAACATTGTTTTAATGCAATTTGCATTGATAGCATTCATCCTTTTTTAAAAAGGGAAATTAATGAACACTCGTTATGAAACGCTGCATATCTAAACTTCTTTCCTTCGCTTCTGCAAACGCTAGGATGGGATGAAGTTTCAACAACAGGGTCAGGGACATAAAAAAGCAACGGGATAAGTTCAAGACTAGCTCCGGGACACGAGAATCTATGATCAGAGGTACGTGTTAATCTATGATCACGTAAAATATACGTGTTAATCTAGGTTTTCGCAAAAAAAAGTTTCAATCTACTACGATCAAAGTCCTTCAACCCTTGACATAACACGAATCTATTTTACTGACAAAAACTTTTACAAGTATTGAAAGTGACCAATTTTATTCACTCTTTATCGACCACTTATACTTCCTTCATTTAACTCGCTAAACCTCTTCTAAGCTGTTTCACCAAATTTCTTATTCTTTTCCTCCTTGAACTGGAAGTGCAGATCCATACAGTCCTGGTTGGAGATGTTGACCCATCCGGACGGCTTGATGTGATACACACGTACGATACCGCCAGAATACGCATCACGGTGTGTGGCATGGTAGATCGCACGTCTTCCCAAGTCTTGCGCTTCCTCATCGGTCAAGTCCCAGTGGTACCCGGAATCGAGCACACCGTAAGCGTAGATTGAACCACTACCAACCGAGAACACCTTGCCAGGTGTGCGCGTGCCTTCCGAGTCGATGTAGTACAGTTGTGGTCCCTGTCCAAAACAACACATTATAAGTTAGCAGCCATGGTGTTTTATTTCGCAATGCACTTACCCGCTTGTCGTATCCAGCCAACATCATGCCCATACTCAGTCCCATACCCTTGTAGTAGTAGACAATGTTGGACATAATTTTGCTTGCGGCGGCTACAGAAATTCGCTCCTTGTTGCGCAGCTCGTAAATGCGGCACTCCTTGGCCAGTACGCGGTCCCAGTACACGCAATCGGCAGCACCGCCAGCCAACGTACCGAGCAGATAGTCGTTAATCTCTACAATCTTCTTCATAGTCTGCGAACCAATGAACTGACCGCCGGTGGCACGGGAGTCGACGGCGAGAATGACACCACCCTGGAACCGAAAGCCTAGTGTGGTGGTACCGTGATCGAAGTCCATCTTGATACCGCTCGATTCACCTGCGGCTTGCAGTTTCGCCAGATTTAAAGCGGGCTGTGAAAGAATACCAAAGTGAAGTTGTAGAAGTAGCACCGAATAATCGTTTGTCATCAAAACACACGGCTTAACCCTACATCTTGGAACGGTGGAACTGCTAGCGACATGTTGTTCTGTAGATTTTGCGTGTTCAGTGCGATGTCCCGGTTAAACATATCGTTGCCCATGGAAGCATCGTGAAAGAGGCCATTCTGGGACAGTCCGCAAAGTTCTGCTAGAGCCATTTTTGCTGTACTTTACACTGAAATAAGTTGAGAAAACAAACTGAACACCTCTCGTTCGGTACGCGGCGAGATTTTGTACGAAAATGATGACAAACAAAAATGTTTTTGACAGCTCACTGACAAGGGCCAAGAAGCCTTACAACTGTCACCTATGAGCAAAAATGATTGTAAGGCTTTGCATTTGAATTTGTATTGAAGAACAACGGTTAAACATGTATATGAACCAATTTTTTTCAGTATTGTATCAATAGTTGTTTCCTACACTCAGACATAGATGCGTATATCCTACAGTCCACAGTTCCTGTTTAAATTTGTACACTTCCTCTCCATTCCCGTCAGTGAGACCTTTTCTGTTCTCATCGCCGAAATTATGTTGCCTTTTTCGTATTGTCGTTTCGTCATCCTCCCAAATCCGTTTCCTTTCCAACCATTCCTTATATTTAAGTTGGTCTAAGGTATGTCATAATAAAAACATGGCAAGACATTTATCACATCATGTCACAAAGAGTCCAGAATGTATGCCAAATGTATCAGATGAGCTGAGAAACCCTGTGTAGTAGTTCAACCACTAGTTATCACATTAGGTCCAGCTGAAGGGTCAAAAGTTTGCAAAAGGTGGTTTTGATTATTATTTTTTATTAATATTCCAGAACATCGGAATCGCTACAAAACGCCCAATGGAGCATAGGCTTCAAAATAGATAGACATACACTTGTATACTAAAACAATTTTACAGTCACACCCAACATCCAGCATCACACGACATACGCACCAAACCGAACGCCACACACAAATTGAAACTTTTCTACATCCCTTCACACTGGATTTGGACTCGCTGCATCGTAGTTCTTCAGCACGGTCGTTGTAGGCGACGGCGTCTGGCTAACGTCCGAACTACTGCCAAACAGGCTCGGACTGCTGATGCTTAGCTTTGGATAGCTGTCGATCGGCTGGAAGTCGCACGTTTTCGGGAGCTGTTGTCGGGGAAGGCTTCTGTTGCTGCAGCAGGCATTTAGCGGTGGCGGTTTACCGTCCCGCACCGGACGGTTGCTTGTATCGCTGTCCGTTAGCTCCTGCCCGTGAGGATGCGCCGGAACGCGTATTCCCCACAGTTCGGTTACCTTCCTTCTGTTCCACTGTGACTGCAGATTTTCCTGACTGCTGTTTGCTGCTGCTGATGGCGGTAGCCGTGGCCGATGGTACGGATGGTGCGGATTGGGCTGGTGCTGCTGCTGCTGCTGGGGCAGATAGTTGTGTTGGGGATTGTGATGGAACGGCTGCTGGTGCTGGGGTGGGTACTGCTGCTGTAGGTGCTGGTGCGACAGGCTGCTGTACTGTGCCGGTTCCGGTGGCGTAGCTGGATTCATCATAAACTTGCTCAGGGGCGTACTGCTGTGCATCATATGGCTGCTGATAACCCTGGTACTGCTGCTGATCGTAGGCCTGCTGCTGGTCGTACTGTTCCGCATAGCCTTCGTACTGTTGCTGATCGGTGTACTGCTGTTGCGCAGGATCATATCCGGCTGTAGATTGATCGTCCACCGTCGCGTACTGCTCTCCGGCGGGATACGCAAACTCTCCGTACTGCTGCTGAGTGGCGTACTGCTGTGATGTGGCAGGATCGACGCCTTCCGCTGCCCCGTACTGTTGCGATCCTGCCAGCGATTGCATCGATTGCCGGGAGGCTCGCTGGTCGGCCACGGATTCGCGCGACAATCGACCGCTACTGCCCGATGCTCCACCGCCTCCGGTGCTGTCCGGTTTAGTGGTGTCGCTGGTTCGGGACAGCCGCTCCGGTTCCACAGCACGTCCATACTCTGGCTCCTTTGAAACGACTCCGGACCGCACTCCGTCCTCGTTGGTGACCGAGGAACGTGACAGCCGGGACTCGCTGCGCTTGGGATCGACGTAGTCGGCGACGGAATTGTTTCGCGACAGTTCGGGCGGTTGCTTCGGCTGGGGGGCGTACTGCTGCGGTCGATCGGAGGTGCGAGACTCCGGTCTGGAGGATTTACCACCTCCACTGTTTCCGTACTGTCGTCCAGTTCCGACAACGCCGGTCGCTGCATCATCGAATGTGTCCGCTGGCATGGGTCTACCGTTGGCGGCAGGGTACCGAGCGGCGGTACTTCCGGGCCGAGAACCCGAGTTGACGGCTGTGGAAACGTTTGACAAATTAATAGAAATTCGTGACTGACGGTTCAAAGCCTGACAAAAGGGAAAACGTGGGCTGGGTTGTGTAGTGGTGCCGATGAACTCTGTGCAATGCAGAAGGAAAGCTAGGTCAACGTGTGCTTCGAGGGGAGCGGTATGGGTGAATAGGTGTTGCACGAAACACTAACAGCCACTGGTGGTTCTTGCGTGAGAACTTTGGGCAGCTTGTGCAAGCGACCCACAATTGGGATTTCCCCCCGTCATGGGGGCGCCGGGTATAGCCTGTTACTCGTGGTGATGAGGATCATTTTCGACAAACAATAAATCGGCTCAAAGCGCAAGAATTATGCTAATAAATTTGCAGAACCAATTTCGAAGCGAAGCAAACAACGCACACGTTCCCATGGCGGGTGAGAATGGGAACTACTGGAACGCGCTGAATAAAGGGCTGTGTGCTAGTGGATTGTTGTCCGTATGTGGCGGATGTTGTTTAGTTTTTAGCTAGAATCGTTCAGTTCGGTACCTTCGTAACTGTTCACATCGTCACGCACAATCGATTGGTTTGGGGAAGGGCTTGAGTAGGCTGCGGTTGCGCTTGCATCAGGCGCAACAGTGGAACCGGCAGCAACCGCACCACCTGCGTAATTACTAATGCTGTTATCAGCCTGATTGTACAGTGTTGCTTGCAGCTCATTGGTATAGCGATTATCATCCATTGCGGGATTGGTCGAAGCGTACGGATTAGTATCGTTGCTAGTAGTAACGGTAGTAGTATTGGTAGTATTAATATGTTTTGAGAGAAATTCTAAATTTTGCTGCAAATAATCTATCTCCTGCCTAGGTGCAGATACAACGCGCAATGGTTCAGGTGGTAAGAAAGAGAGATAGAAAGAGAGGAAGAAAGAGAGAAGAGAAGAATGGAAAGTTAGATGGGATTTCCGCCCAGTTATCGTACCTGTTCGTGCAGTGGCACTGAAACATCATCATCGTTCAGCGGTTCTGGCAGATCTTCGCCGGAACTCGCCACACTAGACTTCCGAAATGCGGGACTGATCTGTTTATAGCTGTGCCAGATCTGCTTCAACCGTTCCATCAGTTCGGAATTCGTTTGGCGTAGCTCCCGCTTCTCCTCTCTGTCCACGTGTTTTGAGGCCATAACAAAGGAAAATGGCGTGATGAAACGAAACCATAAAGCAGGCAAATTATGAGGGATGAACAAGGTGTCATGTACTTCCGTATGGTACTAACGAAGCTGTTTTTGGTGGCTATTTACAAAATCAGAACTAAAGTGAGATAATTGGTGCAACAAACACGGGTAAGGGAGAATACGTACTATGTTCTCTTCCAAAAAACCCTAGATTCAACACTAGGAAATGAAGTACTGAAGGAGTGTGTTAGTGTTTTACAATAGTGTCCCTTTTAGTGGGGCGACCTCTTTTAAGATACCGTGTCCCGCTGGTCATCACCGGAGCTATCGTTGCCGGTAGCTCGGCGACCTATGCGTACATTGACACCGATCTTAATAGGGTGCAAGGGTTGGCCGCCCTCTATGTGTGGCCCTTCGCTCAACGTGTTCCCTTTGCCATCGGTTACTGTCACAAAGGGACGCGAGCAGGGGTGAGTAGTGTTGCTGTTGCTGGTTGTTGTCACAAATTGTTGATGAATCCGGGATGCTTTGATGGTGCTGTCCAATTGAACCTCTCTGCTCTCGGAGCTGCTGCGTGCATGCTCTGGGTTCCGGGGCTGGGTAGAGGCTAGTGCAGCGTTGTTGGCAGTGTTCGTAGATTGAGTTAGTATCCGTGAAACGCACTCGTTTCCTTCGCTCGCGCCTTGTGAAAGAGATTGGAGTGTGTGGGGGTGTCGAACGATTGGAATTGTGGGATGATGATGGAGATGAAGAAGTTGGGTGCGGGCAGGGACGAATGGAGGATCCGGTGTTAGTATATAAGGGATGTCAATGCGTGCACAAACCAACACAAAAGTGCAGAAAAACACACAGACCACTAGATGGCAGTAGGCAAGCAGTGTAATCAAATTGAGGAAACATAAATACAAAGCAGTGTCCTAATTTTGTTTTCTCTTCTCTCTGTTATATGAGAGTTACCATATACATAAATTACAACAAATTAACACATAATCAATACCGCACAAACAAGACAAACCAGGAAAGTTAACAAAACATTTTTTAAGTACTTATGCTTTTGTGTGGTGTCCTCTAACTTATGCGTCAAGCTTTTGCATTCTGCAGTTAGTTTTTCCATGAGCTGTTTTTGATCTTGTATCATGCCCTCGAGTTCGGAAACGGTGTTGGCTGGAACGGTGGACGCACAAAGTGTACCGGAAAGAGAGAGAGAGAGATAGAGAGCGAAAAGAAGAACATTGATTTGAGCGGTTTCGACGAAGTTTCCTCCCTGTTTTGTTACAGATGCTTAGAGCAAGGAGGCTGCAAAAGCTTTAAACAGAGCCATCACGGTTTGACGAAAAGAAATTAAGTCGATTGTGTTTGGATCGATTTTTTTCACAAGACAACTAGTACATGAAAACATAATTGCATCCTGTTTTTGTAGAACTCACAATAGAAAATAGCTCATGGATAAACTATTGAGAACGACCCGACAACGACGAAGATAGGGCAGATATCATATTATAAACTCACACTTAGAGGCTGTGAATAACTTTGCGATTAAATAATAACGAAGCAAAAATAGCGTGCATGTAACCGATTGTTTGAGATTATTGTTTAGAATTCGACAAACATCGAGGTTGAAATATGATAATAGCGATAAGGGCATACGAGGCAATAGGGCACTTTTTATATAGTTACAGAAAAAATACGAAAAACTTTATATATTGTAATACATAAAGAAATCGAAAAGCAATTGTTTATCAACTTCATTAAAAGCTTGATATTGCTGTTTCACTTCTAAAAAATCATAAAATGTTTTATTTTGAAAATTATTTTGAACAGAAATTTCATTTTCAGTTACCAAGGAAATACTTAATTAAAGAAAATTCATTAAAATAATAACAATTTATGAGGTCTCTCGGGTTCTCTAGTACTCAGGTTTGCTGTAATTTAAATATGTGTTAACTTATTTGTATGCATATCGCATATTAAAATGTGATTTGGTTCCAAAAAATCGCCCTTATTTTTTTATTCAGTATAGATACAAAACACGTCTCGTATAAACAAAATTACAAGAATGTAGACTTTTTTTTATATCGTGTGTTTGAATGTTATTTGCATGTCACCTTGTGTTTGACACTTTTGACAAAAACACTTTTACAAAACAAAACCTTTAACATCCCCGTATTGCCCCTTACGCCCATGCATCAGTACTAAACATTCACAGCAGCGGAGAAAAAGCAATCTTGCATATCCACAAATAAGAACATATTTTTTATGAACTAAGAGTGAAAAGCTAACAAGACCAGACAAGAGAACCAGCCTATGCAAGTGTATGAGTTGATTGCAAGTGATACAACGAAAACAATAAGATGCACATACGATGCGAACAATGACCAATGTTTAGCGGGAGTGTGAGTCTTGGGTGGAATTTTGGGTTTCAATAGCTTACCCATAGCGTGTTTCGAACAATTTGAATCAACATGAACACAATTGAACATTGTAAAGACGTGTGAACAGGTGGTACTTACTGTGTTTCGCCTCCATGTCGGAAATGATTTTTGCCAGCTCCTTCGAGGGTCTGGTTTCGCGATTAAGTTCTCCAAGCGTGAGCTGTAGTGGAAGAAAAAAAGCAAGATTTATTATTTATTCTCCATAACCCCATTCCAGCAGTACATAAGAACTGCACGACATTTAATATACCTCTTTCTCTAGCGAAGCGACATCATCAGCAAGCTTTAGATTTTCTCGCTTGGAGTGCAGCAGATCAGCATCGGCACGATCAAGCCGCTGACGGAGGGAGGTTATTTCAGCACTCAGACGAGACACTTCTACCTTTGATTGACGTTCGGCACGCTCCAGTTGAAGTCTGCAGTATACAAATATATCGCAACGGTTATTAGGATCATGACGCTCCCGAATGTAACCTACCTCAATGAAGTGATCTCCTGCTCGAGGGACTGCTTTTCTGCGCTGGCCTGGTTCAGATCGGACATAAAGATGGCAGATTTGTTCTTAAGCTCCATCTTTAGCTCGTCTATTTGTGAGTTCTTTTGGTTAAGTTCACGCTTATAGTCCGTCTCGATGCGCTTCATACGTTCCACCTCTAGCTGCAGTTTGGTGGCATGTTCCCACTGGCTGCTAAGGTCTCCACCGAGCTGATCCACGTGGTAGGTATAGCGTCGCTCAGCACTGGCCCGTTCGTCTGCGATGCGTTTCGCCATCTCGTGCTGTACCTCACGCACTCGCTCGTGCTGTCGCTCCAGTTCATCCTACAAGAAAAAAGCGTATAAGTTTTCCAACTGTCCAATTTTTTAATTCTAAATTCTTTCATACTTTTAAACGACGAATTTCTATCTCTGCCTGATTGCGCTCGAACGCAACTTGCTCGATCATATCGCGGCTTCGTTGTGATTTGCTGAAATTGCATGCCTCCGAGTCCTTCAGCTGATCGATCGAAAGCTGTAGCTTGCGGACCGTTTCCTCTAGGTTGTGTTTATCACTGGGAAAATATTATTTAGAAATTCGTTCAAGTGATCATAATTTTTTTTCCATAAAAAAAAAACAAAACCTCTTACCGCTGCAGATTTTCGACCTGCTTCCGATAGGCATCAGCATTACCCACATCACTTGCACCGTGCAACAATTTGCGCTTGTTCTCCTCATTCTCGTTGAACAGCTTCTTCAGGTCAATCTGGGACTGGGCCAGCTGTGCCTCAAGCTCGCTAATACGCGACTCAAACACAATGCTTGGCCCGGACAGGTGTCCTTTAGTTTTGCCACGTTCCGCATAGTCGACGTCTTCGCTTTCAGATGAGTCCAGCTGATACAGAGCCTTCGAGCGGGATCGATCAGTAAGTACTTCATTCTCCGAAACGACCTCCTTCACTTTCTTCAGCAAAGTTGAAAGCTCTTCCTATAATTGCATTACTGTTTAGGTGGATTTGGTTTTTTTCTTTCAATCCAATTTTAAGGACACCAACCCGACAGTACTGCGATTCACGTTCCAGCTGTTCGATGTAGCCTTCCTGCTTTTCTATAAATCCCAACAGTTCCGGCGGTGGCTGCACCACCTCAAAGCTCTGCCCTGCATGTACTGCAATAATAAAAATGACATGTACAACCGATTTCACTGGACATCCCTTGCGATGGAGTCTTACCGGATGGAACTGGATGTAAGCTAGAGCTAGACAGTGCTGACTTTAGCGCTCCAGCTTGCCCAACAGATAGGTGGTCCTTGTTGAGAAAGCTGTACCTTCGACCCACTGTACCTCCGTAGCGTGACACAGCGGTGGACGGAAAGTATTTGGAAACCTCCGTTATGGACGGTCGTTCAATGACGGACTGACTATCGGACACTTCAGATTTGCCATCGTCGACGCTGCGATAATAGAAGGTAGTGGGCGCCTTTGTCGGCTCGTACGCTTCCGTCAGTAGGAACTTCAAGCGGTTCACAGCCTCACGATATGCGTAATCGGTGAAATCGAAAGTTTTCTTCTTGTACAGCGGTGCCTCTACCTTTTCGGTGGACGTTTTTCTGTTTTGAAGGAAAAATGATTAATATTTATAATTTACACACAGTCTAACAGGGGGTTTCCTGTTCATAAAGCAAATGTTTAGATATCTAGAAGAATAACAATCACAATGAGGTTTATTACTCTGCGTCCATGATTATCTGCTTAATACTTTAACTAACAACACTGAAATCACTTTTGTCACTAAATTGCCATAACAAAATAATCACAATTAACTCATTTCAGCTCATACTACGCAACAGAATGAAAGGGGTTTCATTTTGCTTCGGAAGAAAGCGAATGCGTCTGTTTGGGTGGCGTAAACAACGATCGCCATGGCGCAGGTTGCCCCTGACAACGCATATGTATACGCGCTTGCGCATGGCTTCGTTACTGCGTAGCATGCGATCCTCTCTGAACTGCACTATCGTTTTTAATGGGAGGGAAAGTTGATGCGTGTTCAAGAATTTGAGCACTGTATTAAAGTTTGAGCAATTGAAGACACTTTGCGATATTGGTAACGTTTTGTTTGTGACATTTACTCCAAATAGGATTTAAGCAATCTATTCACCGTGCGTTGCAAAGTTCACATTCAGAAACGAGGAGAAAATAACTGTAAGGAATACAATAGCTTTTTCTTTCTTCATAGTGTAACCTATCAAAATAACCTATCAAAAGTAGGAATTGGTTTGAAGATAATTGGATATCTGATAGTGTTTCATGAAAACTATATTTGAGTTCGTGTATATTCCTATTTAAATTAATAAATTAAAATTAAATACACACAAATTGGTACAAAATAAAACTGTGCTTATGCAGTCCGGTCCAGTAGGAACCCGATGGTGCATTCGAAATAAAACCCAGTTGTTCCCTAGCCAAAGATTAACGATTTCCACCTGCACGAGTGAATAACCGTGCAGGGATAAAATAATATGAGTTAAAAATTCCCAATACAGTAAAACCTGACAAAAGAAGAGACAAAACTCAATTTGGTAGATTTTGAGCAAGGTTTCGTATATTCATGAAAGTTAAATAAGAGAGGATTTAACCCCCTTTAAAAGATAATTTTCAAGACTTTCTCTAACTAAAATATCCTTAAATCTGTGCAATCATTTACAAAATATCATTGAATATCGTACTTTATAACATTGGTTATGGTAAAATCGAAAGGATAGGAGTTTCGACGTGCTTATGCTTACAGATTGATTCATTTGCTGTGAAACGGAGAATAAGTACATTTTCAACATATTTCGTTGTTAAAGATCTGACAGACAGATTTTTTTGGAATATTTAACGTTTTAGATTGAAACTCTGCAACAAGCGTTTCAATCAAGAACTTCTAAAGCCACTAACAAGCTTGGTTATCTGTGCCATTATGAAGTGTACCCCTTGCAGGAAAGACAGTCCTTTTTATGCGGGGGGCTCGATCCCTTCAAGATTAGAACCCATGTATGGCATGTTATTAGGTTATACCACTTTAATGACTAAACCAAGTAACCTGCTACGTATATGAAGTGCTAACCAAAAATTCTAAAAATTATACAGCTCCAAAATGGTCTGCTTATTGGATTTTTTATGACTAGAACATTATTTTCAGAAAGCGCTTCTCACAGTATGTTTTTTAAATAAAACAATTAATATTCTATTAGTTTTTTTGTTTAACCTGCTGGACAAAATAAACAGGATACGTAGTTTCATGACATGGTTTTAATTTTCTAATCCAGTATGATGTCACTCTTATTCAGGATTCACTGCACATGCATTGCTTACTTAGCAAAATAATTTGATATGTTGTTAGTTTATTTGTGCCGTCACAAAATCTCCGTATTAGCATGCATGTCACACTAATTCCACTGTCCATATTTTCACTGCACCATTTAATCTTTTCTTTTTAAACCAACTAATATATTGTAACAAAAGAGCATTTTCCTTGCCTTAGCTTTGGTTTTTTCACTTTGGGCGTTATCACATCTTTGTCGAATGCACTTTTTGCTCGGACTCCGGTCGCGGACGAGCTATATCCTTTGCTGCCAAGGTAGGTGAGTGATGAGTACGGTTTTGAACTATATCCCAAGTATCCGAGTGAATCTGCCGTATTTAACCCGTATCCAGTTTTCATTGTGAGCTTCCTTATTTATTTCGTTTCTTGAGAAGTCTTTCGATTTTTTTTCTGTTATAGGAAAATCACTCTTGAACTGTTAAACGCTTCCTTATTTAGTTCCTTTCTTGAGGAGTCTATTCTTCTTTTTCTGGTATAGGAAAAACACACTTAAACACAATTAAAAGAGCTCAAGACACAGTTGCCACTATCTTCTGCAATAGGAAGCCAAGTCTGTCGAGCTAATCTTGGCGAGCTACCGGAACTGAAGAACCCGCGGACAAGACATCTCAGCCTTTTATAGACAACCGACTGGCAGCAAACCGTGCAGGAATGCTTTTACCACTATCGTCCTTTTGCACACCCTGCCCAAATCAACAACGTCCTTAGCAACAGACAACCCGAGCAACATTCATCGTCCGATCGATCGTTCCACGCTTGAGGCTATCCGTTGAAATGCTTGTAAGCACTCGGAACGGAGAACCAAACATTCCTTCAGACCCATGCAAACTGGCAATGGGACGATCGACATGTACTACCCGTTTGTCGGTTAACCGTTCCATTTGGGGCCATTTCCTTGGAAGCACCTCCGCCAATGATTAATCTTCGTTGCGTGTATGGCCGGCATAAACCCCCCGAACGTAGGGCAAAAGTTTTAGGACGAGCTTCAGCACCTGCCCCATCTTGCCGCGTTTTGGGTGGAGTTTATAAGCTTTTATGATAAACACAATTTTTGGCACAGAATTTATATGTCGCTATCGGGACGGGACAGCTCGATGAAATCCACAGCCATCTAGTGTGCATCGATTTCACGTTTTATTGTTTTTCACATTGCCTTGTGCTCGCAACGGAAAGCACACTTTTCTTTGGAGGTAAATTGCAAACCGTAAATCGCTTGATTTTCAGTATATTGCTGGATACGATTAAGTGACGTTTTGTGGTGATGAAATAGGATCGGGTTACATTATATCCGCATGAAAATACCATGCTAAGGTGCAATTGTAAATTTAAAAATAGCATTCAGTAAGAAACGATGGTTTTTTAGCCTAGTAGCAAAAAACAGCATTTGCTAATTGGGAAAGAAAAATGTTGAATGTTTCTTAAAAATGTGGATGGAATGTTAATATTTAAAAATAACATAAAATTGATTAAC
>KB701770.1:0-23787 GCA_000349165.1 Anopheles christyi | reverse complement strand
TTTGATCTTAGAGTTGCCTCGCTGACGTCACAATCTGGTATTACAGCCCTTGGAAGGGGTTGGAGCGGGGGCAGGGGGAGTTTAGCGTGGTACAGAGGAAGGGAATGGTAGTTGTGATCTTGTGTTGAGAGAGCAAGTGGTTTTGCAGAAGTATTTGTGTTTATGTATTTTTATGCACACCATGAGAGGAGCAATGGTATCGGAAACTGAGAGTGAGAATAAGGTGCCTTGTTTGGAGTAAACGGAAATGTGACAGCGGATATGTTTTGCATGCTATGCTACGAGCGTGCCTTGCGAGATGTCACATAACACCAATTTATAATAAATACTGTACCCTACAGTATCATGCATAATTACGTAGTGTTTGAGTAATTCTAATTTAAATGACTAATCAAAATGTCTAACATGTATATTTTACCAAATCAGCATGAACTTACTGACAGTTGTGGTGGCGTTGTTATTGACTTTGATTTTTTTCTGACAACTTCTCTAACGCACTTAATCACTCAAGTTGTTGTTGTTTTTCTTTGCCACTCCAAGCGCATTTATGTCCGTCTTTAGATGGCCTTCATTAAAAGAAGACTCTTAAAAGGATATCGCTCTGAGAGGACACGTTCAATTGTGTCCTTGCTGTTTGCCGGCTTTTTTTTCCGCAAAACTCTACTTTCAAAAAGAAGGAAACAAAATGGGTGTATCACATTACTGTACCGGCAGGCCAATAAAGTCCTGGCGTCCTTCAACTTGGATTTTGAACTCGGCGTCACGCTTCACTGGTCACTGCAATGACCCGGCACAATGGCCAAATGGGGAACCTTTGCTCGCGATCGCGATCACACAGCACACATCACATTTCTTGTCGCTCGGTCTTTCTCGTTGTATGTATGTGTGCACTGGGCCGTACTATGTACAGATTGCTTGAAAAATATACAAAAAATGGGTATGAAGACTAAACATCAAGTGGAATGTACAAGGTCAGATGGATAAACAAAAGTAAACGATAAATTGTTAGTTGAATACGTATTTTTTTGGTTTTTCTCCTTCTATATTTAGCATTCTGTTAATGATCAAATGATTGAAGTTAAAACGGTTCAAAACTACGTTGCGTGGGTTACATGTTGAAGAAAATTTGAAGAACAAACTTTTGGCCGTGTGGTCGTTAAGGGTTCATCGCTTATTATACTGCCAGCAGCGTTGAAGTCTTTTGTTTTGCTCATAAGGGCGGTGCTCTTTGCACGTGATTAACATGTTATTTTATCATCACAGGCATGCAATAATTGCATAGTGTAAGATGATTTCCACCCGTGGTTGATTGTGAAGTGAATGGAAAACTCGTGTCGATCGCGAATCACGAGTAGCGAACGGTTGCAGTTTTTGATTTGAACGGGTCGAATGGAGTTCAGCGAGCAACTGTAGATTGTGTTCCAATTCAAGGAGATCCACTGGGACCTTGCCTAGGGCCAGACGCATTTATGAACGGCTTTGAACTTCGATTACAAATCCTTGATACATCTAGCGTGCGGAGAAAGGTTCACTTCAGTGCCCTGTACCGTAATCATTCTGTTCTGAGCGGAAATAAGAACGCGATACAACTTTGAGTTATAAAATTTTAAAACTTTATTTCCATTCCCTAAAAATCAGCATTTCTGTTAAATAAAAATCAAAATTAAACATAATTTTGTTTGGTGAGAAAACAATTCGAATGCACCTTTTATTCATTTTCCAACAAAATTGTGTTTAAGCAGATTAACAGTCGAAACATGTTAACAGTAAGGTCATTTAAACAAAAAAGAACATCATGTGTAATAAAAAAAAATGTTGCAATTCGACACAAACCGTGTAAGTGTTCTTTCTAGAACTAGACGTGTGTTTCTCGTTGAAACATGAAACAACTCGACAACAAAACGAATAAAAAACGTGACAAGCTCTCGATGAAAATGATCACTATAATGTTGATGATGATGAAGATGATGTTATAGTTGATTCCTGAGAGATTTTGATGCTGCTAGATGCTGGGGAACCTCGCACGGCAATATGTTTTCATTAAAAGTAATAAGGAATGGTGGCCACTCCGCTCGGTGCGATCCGCTACAATATTAATCGTGTTCGGTTGCTGAAATTTGTCACGTTGCCAATGTCCGTCGATCAACGTGAGAAACTGCCGGGAGTGCGGCAAACATGATCTAGTTGATGCATGGGAATATTGAACACACATTTTTTCCCCACTTCTCCTTAGTCGACGGTGAAGGTGATGTGTTTGGATGGAACAAAAAACAAATTGGATATAATTTTGCAAATATTAGCCAATAATAGTTGGTGTTTTAATTCTGTTTGTTATCGGAGCATTATAAAAACAAGCTTTTTTTAATGAGATTTTCAGTTAAGATTAAACGTTAGATTTTTTCAACGCTTTACACATGGTTCGATTCAAGAGTTGGATAAGTAAATTCATACCACCGTTACTGATATATCCATGTCATGCACTTTAAAACTATTGAGTAGTGCAGCGTAGCAGTGGTTATTTTTATCTCTAGGCAGTATCTTTCTAGCTATATTTAGCACTTCGTGCTATCTCCACCGCTCAACTGTTGGCTTGGCTTTAGAAACAAGTTTACGATCATTTCAAGAACTGCTGAAAGACTGAGTATAGAGTTTCTTCTCCCAAGCGGAATAGTTAATTTCATTTAAACGGGCATATTGCCGTCAATTCAGCTCTCGATGATATGTGAGACCACACGGAACATTTGTTTGTTAAGCAAAGTGAAAGTTGATTGTGAAAAGAAAATCGAATACAAATCCTTAGCACAGTACTCAAGTGGTTTTTATTTTCGTTAACTGCTTGAAACCGGCAACCCTAAAGGTGAACAGTCGGGCAACGAGGGTGTGTGTGTGTGTGTCCTTTAGCGTTATCATAATATACGCACCGCTTTAAAGAGCCATGTATGACACCATCGAAAAGAAGCAGCTCGTAAATTTCGCTGATGCAACTGCGCTCGTACTTTGGGTGTGTAAATGCACGAAAATATGGCGCACTCTTCAAATTTAGCACACTTGCACAGCCTAACCTGAACCGATGACGAAGACTTGGGAAAAGCAGCAGTAGTAGCAACAAACCCACCAAGCCCCAAAACTAGTCAAACCGGGCTGAGAAAAAGATCCCGTGGTGCGTTGCCGAACGTTTCTTCATCTTCAGTTCTTTGAGCGCATTGGAGCGCACGGCACAATCTATTGCGCAAGTGAAAGAAAACGTGTATAAAAGTCTCCACGCCGTGACGTCTCGAGCCAACAGTCTGGTTGAATTTGTTTGGCGTCTGGCTGCTCGGGGATGGTAGCTTTTTTTTCTCTTCATTTTTAAAAGTTGCATTTTTATAAGCTCTCACTCAGCTTCAGCTAGTGACCAGCAGCTCCTTGTTGGGGAGCCCTTTTTGGATGCGGTGGAACCATCACTGGAGAACGATGAGACCATTTTCGCACAACGGACGGGGTTGCGTTTACTGAGTTTGTAAAGATGGTGAGAGATTTCTTTTCAACATGGCCCATCGGTATGAAGTCAAACGAGGCCAAATGACCGCAACTGTCATCCGTGTCGTGATGATGATCATGCGGTAATTAATTTTTTTAATGAAATCCCTCAATTTTGTACACTGTGGGAGAAATTTACACACCTGCTGCTGGTGTGACGGCGTTGCCAACACACTCGATGCATGTGAACATGGCGAAAGATAATGGCATTTTTTACTATTTTTACTTCGCGTTGAAGTTACTTTTAGTTTAAGTGCATTAAATGTTAAAGAAGCAGTGAGTAATGGATGAGAAAATGGGGGTTACATGAGGTGCTTTTACTCAAATCTGGGAGCCACTTGTTTGAAAATGATTTACCAACAAAAATTTAATGAAGGCGTTTAATGATTAACTGTTAAGATAAGTATTAAGCATATCTACTTTAATAACCAGGGCAGCCCGTTGGTCTAATGGATGACACGCCGGATCCTGTAAAGGCCGGACGTAGTTCAATTCTCACCCGGACTGTTCCCCGTAGCAAGGCCTGACTATCCGGCTTCGGGGTAAAAATTAGTCTAGTTAGCCTGTAAAAGGCCGGCATGACCTTGTAGGTCGTTTACGCCAAGCAAGAAGAAGACTTTACTAAAGTTGATTGTCAGTGAAAAAATATTGAATAATTATTAAAGCTCATAAAAATATTAAATGTTTCCGATATGTTTTTTTATTATTCAGAAGTAACGGCCAATTTCGAAAATGTTACTGATAATGAAAAAGGGCCCTGCCATACAGCATTAAAAAACACATTGACAGTTTTTTCTAAATCAATTAACATAAATAACTATTTTATTGCTAATACCATTGCTTCAACTGACCGAGTCCCCAAAGGTACACCAAATCGATCATAAATACCAAATCAATACCCATTATTCTGGTTCAACGATCAAACAGTGTCAATTTGACGTGCACATACAAGCTAGTCGCTAATGTTCTGCTTGAAATAATTTACACAATAATAAATACGTATGATTTCGAATGGGGTTTAAAATTATTCAATGAACTAACTAGCGAACAGTACACATGCTGCAAACAGTAACTATTCACGCATCAATAGTTGTAAACTGACACTTATGCTAATGTCACTTCCTACTCACGTGTTACCGTTAGAATGACGGAAGTGAATCACAATTGCACGACCACTCACATACACAAAAGCCCATTTCATGATCCGTCACGGTTTATTTCGATTTTATCGGCTGGGCATGAAACAAACGCAGGTTCCGTTCCAGTTCGAAGGGCAAGTATGGTTTGATAGTCTAAATTCTATATTTCTGATGATTCATGGTGCCGTTCTAAAAGGAAACATTTGCAGGCAACAGTGTTACACATTCAAAGACGATCGGGTAAACGTAAAGCTAAAATCACTGCAGATAGGATGGCATAATGTTTTACTAATCCGTTCCTTTAGTACTTCCTCTTTATGATACAGGTCTACACATAGGAAAATCATCAATGTACAATTGTTTCAAAAAGTTACTTAAGACTTTATATTTGCTTACTGAACGCAACTTAATGGTTTGACTCTTTTTCAGCTTTTTTATGATCACTCTTGTACAACTGTTTGATTTAAACGTAAAACAACTGACAACGTTAATTCATCACGATACCGTCTCTGTGCGGGCTTCACATACACATAGGCACTTCTAGAATTAATCTCTCATGCCGAGGAAGCAGAGCATCGTGAATGAGTTGAAACAAGCGTTTCAGTTATAACCTTTCATATTGGAACGTTGTCTCACCTTCTGTCCCTTGAGTATCCGTACAGGTGGAAGCATATTCATACTCTCGATTAGTCTTTGAATGTATTACGCCCCAGCAAACGGGCAGCAGGCGCAAAGGCGGTGTAGAGACAAATCTGTCCTTGAACCTATGAAATTCCTTCGCGTTGATCTACCGACTTGGATCTGCGCGTGTTCTCATGACTGCTGTTCGGTTCCATTCTGACCGGCATTGAACCAAACGAGCAATTTCCTGGATAGCAACGACGTGTCACGTTTATTATCGGTAGGTTCTTGGGTTTTAGCGCGGTTTGATCTACATTCACCAACCGAAAAATTAGGCTGAACTACTTCAGTACGCCGTCAACCCAATATTTAGAATTTAATCAAACGCGTTGCTGGAAGGAAGGGGAAGGAAGCCTTTTTTTTAAACAACGTTCATAAAAACCGCAAAGTGAAAGGCTTCCTTGAGGGTGGCGATAAAAGGTGGAAGCTTGACATGTTCCATTCGTTCGTTTGAAGTGTTGCGTGGGCAATTGACATGTCATTGGTGTAGATGCTTAAGTTATGGTATACCGTTACGCTTTGTGACAATAATGCTACAGCTTTAGAATAGTTTAGGGTATGTCAGAGTTGACTTTCGGTTCTTCTAATCTAATGCAAAGAGAAAACAATCTCCTGCTTTGTGTGCTTGCTGTCGTTAGCATGATTTATGAGCGATGCTTTTATGGAAAGAGTTACTAGCTGATGGATATAAATCGTGTATAAAAATTAATAAGAAAACAGAAACACTTCACAAACACACGAACCGGATTTCATGCGACCGTTGAACTCGCGAAATAATTTAATCTCAAGCCATCTGCTACCAACAACTCTTCCCTCAGCATTAACGATCGCTCTCCAAGAGTAGCGCGCACAAACACTGGGCGTAGGATGAATCGTTACGATGAATAAGGTTTGTAATTCCTGAAGTCGTTCCAATCAACCCGAAACCGAAGACGCAACACACCTTTGCTGCTCAAGATGGGAGGTGGCGATCAATTCAGGTTCATCAGCCGGTGGGTGCTTTCGATCGTGGCGAATGATTGTGTCAAAAGGACCATGGAAGTTCCTACAGTTCACACACTGAGAGGTTCGATTTCGGACCGCTTGAAAAGCCACGAACTGGCAGTTGCCTGCAGCATCCACAGCGCATGAAAGCAAATGTAGCATCGCGCACAAATCAACTATGCCTGATGAGTTTGTGATGATCAGTACCGATCAATGCGATGTACACTTTTGGGATGTGCTGGTTGCGCAATGGAACCATTTAGACCATACGTCTGTGGCTGCGTCTGCGAACAACACTTGCTAGAGACAACTAAAGGTTCCTTGGATGTTTCGATTTGATTCCCGAGAGGCAGCTTACAGGTGTCCTAATGTCTAGGTATCTGTCAATCTGACGTAGTTCGTTAGTGTATCAAATCGTTCATGGTCAATTGGAGGATTTGTGTCATTTGTATATGGAACGTGCTGGTTTGTTAGTTTTTGCTAGTAAAATTACTTTTTATTAGTCAAATTACTTTTTCGAATCGAAAACAATTCTAAAGGAAATTGTTAAAAAAATCAATTATTGTACAAGTTTGTAAAATAAAAATTTATCGCAAATATGTTTGTAAGATAAATTTGTGTACATATTTATTTTCCTTTAACAATTATTTATGTAACTAAATATCATCAATTGTAAAACCAATATCACACGGCAAGTTGAACAATGTAATTATCGTTTTGATAATTGAATGCCTTGTTTTGTGATACAATCAATGAACTTCCTGTGCTGCTATAGCTCAATCAATATTAACATACTCACATCAAAGGTCAATATTTGTATTTTATATGTTGCTAAACAATTCTGACCTGAACACAGTTGTTTACTTATCTCCAGAAAGGTAATCACAGCATGATAAGTTCCTTTAAAAATTCACAATAAACCACACCAATGTGACACCTTAAAACTACCCCAAACCGGTTTCTTCGACACTTAGGTAGAACTTAGTTCTAAAGCGCTCTTCCATTAGGAGGCTAATCTCAAGGGGTCAAGTAGCCCGAGATGGAAGCTCGTCACATCATACGGTGGCACAACTGTATGCGTTGGGGATCAGGGTTGCTGTGGAACGTGTCCACAGGTTAGACGATGCGCCAACAGTTGATAGCCTGATGCTCCATAGTAATGAAACTAGTTGACATGTGGCTCCCCTGCCTACGGATGGGGACATGCTCACATTGAGCAGTCTATTGGCACTTCACTCTGACTGCAACAGAGTATCCTCGAAATAAGGGGTCCGGTTGCGATCGGAGGTAGCCTCGGTACCAAATATTAATTACATATATTTACTTCAAGATGTCCGTTAGCATTTTTACAGTACAACCTAGGATCATCTTTTTCTAGCTATAACAGTACAGCAACGAAACTGTTGAATGGTTTGCTGAGGCGTAGTGTTTTAGAGGTGATATTGTGCAAACATCGCTCATGATGTTGAGGATGCTGCTGCTTCATATGTCTACGACACACGCATGTGATAAAATGCCATTTAACAGGCTGTCCTCAATACGCTGTGCAAGATATAACTGTGGTGTGGTGCAATACATAATCTCTTGTAAAGATAATGAGACGTTAGTTAGATTTTCTGTATGCAGCGCCCTCCCCAGATACAGCAATTAAAAGTAAGATTAGGATCAAGATGCACAATGAATAATGGAAGGCTTGAAATGGATAATGTTCTCGTGATGGGTTTTTTTTATCTTGGAGGGGATATAATCAACATCTAAGAAAGAGATTCGTTGTGTTTGGGGGAAAAAAACCAATGTGAAATTGCAGTGGCATTGGTAGCGAAGATTTTGGTTTGGGGCGACCATGCAAATTTCACGATGCGGTGAATCTGTCATAGTACAAGATGGTACCGAAATGATAAATTTGTCGGCTATTTATTCAATACTTCTTGATTGAGCTGTCGATTGGAAGGCCGAAAGATGGTTCTTTGGAAATCGTAATATATCCTTGACTGCTTAGAGTTATGGATGGAAAAGCACTAGGGATTGATTAATGGCCTGTTGGTGCATTTGTTTTCTTCTCTCGATTTTTGTTATCTTTTTCCTTGATGGGTCAAACTTCAGCCTAATTTACTGAGCCCTCATCAGAACAGTTTGGAGCGAAAAAGACATGTGATATTGTTGTGTTACAGGAAAATATTATGTTTCGCACCTGATCAGCATTCTAGTCACAAACCACTTGTGAAGATTGCATCGATGTAAATGGCGACAAACATATAGCATGTATGAAATGTCGCATTGAACATATTGAACTTCAAGATAGGGCTGCATTCTGTTAATGGCGGTCAGATCGGTGAAGCGCTGACGATTAATATCGAAGCGAATCGTTAATAGAACTGTTGGATTCAACTAATAGGATAGTGTGATAAAGTACAAGTACATGCGATGGAAGCACTTTGCGTGCCAGCTTGCGATGAGTACGAGCACGTGTTTCTCCCTTTTGCCTAGTCAACGCGAATCCATAGCGCAACAAATTCCTTGGCCTAAGGGCACAGTGCTTTACTTAGTGCCTGGTTTTGATGGTTGATTTCTTCATCGCGTCGTAATTATGTTGCATCATCGGGCATAGGGCAGAGTGTAATGTAGTACTTTAACTTTGGCGGACAGAGTGGTGGCTCTAAAAAACTTAGTGGCAAATGTCAAATGAGAATAAAAAATGTATAGGTGTAACCCATCTTTGGATTGAATACCACTTATTTGTTTTTTTAAGTTGTAGCATAAGGAATTGATAAACCTTTAATCAATGGTTAACTCGCCTGTCAGCTCATTTAAATAACATGAAGTTTGGTTTTCATCGTGAGAAACCTGTTTAGTTAACGTAGCTCACCTCACACTCACCATTTGCACGAAAGCTTCTCATGGCATATCTCATATTGTGTTACAGAGCTTTCGTTTTGTTTGAAAAGCTTGACTGTAAAGTGAGCTTTTGGCAGTGATGCCAGATTAGCATTTAAAAGAGATTGATATAAAATCGTTGATGATGATGGTAGTTTGGCTGTTTGAAGCTTTAATTCATTGGATATATAAACAAACCAAAAAAAGTGGAGTTGTCCCAATAAGTCATGTAACATAATTTCTTTCATGCGCTCGTACAAAATGGTACGAAAGAATAAAGACGTTTAAAGCAAAACTCCAGTGAATTGTTCTTGTAATGCTTATATTTATTTGATGTATACACGGTATAATAAATACAGCAACGAATTTAATGCATATTTACATTGAGTGCTAACTTATTCGCCACGGTCAGCAAAGACTTACTCGATACATGTCAGCGTAAATGAGCTTGAGCAAGTGCAACAATCATATCGCTAAGAATAAGGACACAATAAAAAAACATTCAGCTACATTGAACAAGACAAGCTGTACAAACACAAAATAACATATTGTGGCAGTTGATGTGAATAAACTTTGAGCAGTGTAAGGAAGTTAAAGATGCGATTGCCAGCATTAATCGAAACTGTTCTGCAAATCAACTATTGCTAGCTCAATTTTCTTATGCTAGCAAATAGGTGCAATTATCTGTATATGTAATATCACGCATCATGAAATGGTAGGCATCTGTGTGAATATTGCTTTTATCGATCTGTAAGCAGCATACGCTTGGAAGAATCTTAGATACTAATTAGTTGTTGATATTCTAGTGGACTAAGCAAAACGATTCACCTTTGCTATCGTGAACTGGGTAGCATCTAGGAATGTTCCTCCGAGTTACGTTTAGTTTTACTTTTTAAGGGTTTCTTCCTTCTGAAAGGAGAATAAATAAGCCTTTAAGGCAGTGCGCTTTAAAAATGAACAAAAACGGATACATTTGACGTCGACGGGGAAATCAAATGAGACTAACGTAAATACTGAAACTTCTGGTTTGATGCCACTGCCTTTCCGTACCGAAAACTACACATACAAACATGAAAAACTAGGCTATAAAAAATAATCGACGAGACATTCTTTCGCGTTTGAAATTACACAACGAACCGAACTAATCCCCTCAGATCGGTGAGAGGATCAGTGCGCAGGGAATAAACAATAGCTTATGAGTACGGAATGAGAGAAGAACGATGAAGGTGATGACAGCCTTTTTGTTTTGTTTCGTTGATTATCCAAAGTTTTCGAAATGGTGAATAAAGTATGGCCATTTGCGGCTCTTGTTCACTTCATCGCACGCCGACATAACACTCTTGGTAAGGGGCCGCGGTCCACAAGAGAAGACTCCAATTTTTGATACCTGTTAATAGAGCAAACATATATGATAAAGATTCTTCAGGATGTATGCACAAAGTTGAAGGCTGATTGAACTCACGTAGGAATGTTTCTTTTGGACGAACTTGAGAAAACTGGACATATCTGGACGGCCGAAGTGATTGACTGCTTTAAGTCCGGTAAACATCGACGTTTTGGAAAGCCGTTGGAAGTGATTTTCGCAAATGTACTGTAATAAAATAAAAGATTAAAAATAATATTGTATTTATAGTTGCTTTCAGTACGCTAAAAATGAGTACTTACCAGCATGGTGGTTCGGAGATCGAATTTATGGAAGAATTGTGTGATGAAAATATGAATCTCTAGCACATTCGTAACATCCTTCTTTTCCACATCCCGCAGTACGTCGATAAACCACTCGAAATGCTTGTGCGACGGGCAGATCCAGAGGAAGTATACCTTCTTACAGGCCACGCCAGAGTACCGGTTAGTGCTGGTGCCAAACACCAGATCGTTTAGGATCGATGCGTACGGCGTAACGCCGATACCACCACCGACCATCACAGCAACCTCAAACTTGTACCAATCCTGATTGCCCCCACCGAATGGTCCCTCGATGCGTATCTTCGGTTGATCATCCGGGTTGTAATTACATGGGTCGAAGTAGTTACGCAACTTCCATGTCCACGGACCCTGCGCTTTGATGTGACAGCTGAGGAAGTTCTCGTGCGGTGCCGACGTCAGTGTGAAGCTGTGCATTTCCTCCGGTTTTATTTCCGTACACGATAGCCTCACCCACTGGCCGGAAAGATACTTTAGATTCGGCGGACGGTAGAACTTAATCTTGATTACGTCGGAGGGCAATAGATCCGTTTCAATAACATCCAGCGCCATATACTTCGTGCGAAGTGAGACGATCTTATCTAGCGTGTACACGATGCCAGGTCCAATGAAGAATAGCCAGAACCTAGGGGCACCGGTCAAACGTGCAAGGCCGTGTACGAGACACAGCGCGTACAGCACCACGTACAGGGAATGTGCGTTCCAGAAGAACTTGTACGCCTTCTTCCGAATGGTTGGATGAGCGAATGCAAAAATGATACACATCGTGACGAACAGCATCACTCCAGTAACGCCTGTGATGGTTTGGAATAGCCAGTACGTAATGTCGGGCCGATAGTCCGATGTAAAGTGAACTTCTTTTGTGAGACATTTAAGGTTTTCGATTGATTGGGTAGAAACGTGGTAGAAGTTTACGATGTGGCCCACGGTGTGTAGCAAGGAAAAGAACAACGCGGTACAGGCAGCAATCTTGTGGAATTGAATGTGTGAATCAAGCGGAATGTACTGTTGAATTGGAAACTCTTTCAGTTTGGTGAGAAGATTTCTGTGGAAAAAAAACCATAAGAGATTAAAATTATTAATCAAAATTAGTCAAATTATTGAATCTAGAGATTTCGTCTGAATATACCCATACCTGGACATGGTAAGCAGCAGAAGCGAGTAGCAGAAAGACAATGATGCAGCGGATCCTCGGGTTATAGCAATACCGACGCCCATGATATGCCTCAGATCGGTGTGTTCCGCCATAAATGAATAATCTGAAAACGTATGAAAAAGAGCATGATGATTGCAGGAAATATAATAAACATTACACACAAGATAATACTAACGAATAAAGCGCTCCACAAACAGCACGATGGTGATGACGTAGAATATAAACAAATAGAAGATGTTTTGACGATTCTCCTCCAGGAAGGTCGTGTAACAATCCCACTTTTCTTGCATCCAGTGTCGGCGTGAGTCTGATATTGGTTCAATATGGAAAGACGTCATGCGGGCCACATTGGTGGAGGTATCGAGGAAATTCTGCTTAGCGCCTTTGCAATCCAATCCAATTGCTACAAAGTCTCCCTTGTATTCCTTCATCATGAGCTTGAAATCCTCATAGGTAAGATGATTTTTGTGCTCGAGCCCAACATCCTGGCGTTAGTAAAAAAAGTAAGAGAAAAATAATGTTCAATTGGTTTGAATTAAGTGATAAAAAAACACCCATACAACTTACCTGGAACATGCCATCGATCAGTTCGTTTACTTGTGCATCAGTAACGCTCGTTGTACGGGCAATTTCCACCAACGATCGCATCATCTCACTAAGTTCTCCCTTATCGATCACTCCATTACGATCGTTGTCACACATATCGAAAATGATCCTTAGTTTGTCGTCGGTTTTGCCTCTCGAAAACAGTACCACGGTCTCCAAGAATTCCTGCAAAGTAAAACCATTGTCATTGAAATCGTATCCTCGCTAAGCTTTCGAGTGTCTCTTACTTGGAAAGAGATTCTTCCATCCTTGTCCTTGTCGACGATATTGAACATCTTCCGAACGAACATATCGTCTTGCTTCATACCGAGTGCCGCTGCAAACTCGTTCTTTGACAAGCTAGTACGCATTACCGTCATAACCTCGCCATCCAACGATGCATCTGAGCGACGGCGCCGTTCTCCGGGACGCAAACCGAAAGTCAGCGCATAAGCCTCTCGGAAGAAGTGTTCCAGCCGCTTTTGACGGCGCTCACGAGTTTCGGCCTTGGCCAGCATCAAATCACGGTTCGATTCCACGAACGTCATAGACTTTTTGTGAAGTACGAGGAAATCTTCCAGCTTTTTGACGAACTTCCTACGGGCCGAGTTGGACTCGAGCTCCAGCACTAGATCGTGATCGTTTGGTACACGTAGCAGTATGTATGGCTTCTTGGCCGTGTAGTTCTCTTGCGATTGCTCCACTGTTACCACGTCAACGTGTTTCAGGTTGAAGGAACGCAGCTTCTCTCCCTTACGATCCACCGTGTAGATTGCCGCTTCCGGTCCGAATTTCACCGTAACCAATCGTTTGTGGTTCGCATGCAACCACTCGCGGGCTACCATTTTCTCCACCGATACCTTAGTGTTGGCAGTGTTTTTCATGGCTTCCTGTTTGATTTTCAATTTGCGACGCCGACTGTTCTGTAGCTTAATGACACAGTACCCGGCACCGGCACATAGAATCGGCACAAAGCCTAGAAAAACGCATGAGTAGATGTACGCAAGCTCCGAACCAGAGAAATAATCGTATCCCTCGAGATAGTTGCATGGTTCCAGCAAGGTAGCGTTAAGTTGTTCCGGTTGCGGACAGGGATCGCCTTGCTTCCAGTGGAAAACATCGCGTTGAATTTCATCCGACTCGATATCCGTGCTATTGACAATTATGTCCCACAGCGTAAACTTGCGTATCTCAGCTATTTCTTCCTTGGTGAATATGCTGCAAAAACGATTCGATGCGGGAGTCGGATTAGCGGTTGAAATATGTATATCAATCAATAGCACAAATTACTCACCCATTGTCCTCGTTTTCGTACCAGAACCGATCGGCGTCACGAATTCTAGTAAACTGATCAATAATGACAGCAGAAAACAGCTCACCCGGCCTTCCATCGGACTCGAGCATTCCACCAACGTAAACGTCCACATTGTCCAGTTGATTGTCGTACGTATTAGTTAGCAGTCTGTCGGATGAAACAGAATCCCGGGTATTAAAAATCTCTTAAATGCAAACACAAAAAAAATGAGAATTAAACTTACTCCAACAGTTCAGGCTGCCGTTCGAACACTTTTGGATTGATGTCGCGCCAATTTTTCTTCTTTGGCAGGCGGTAAGCCGCACGCGCCGTATTATAATCTGGAAGCCCATTGTCACGACCACGCATAATATTCAAAGCACCGAGATCCCGCCTGGTAAACTCCATCGGTCCAAACAGTTTATCGCGTACGTCCGAGCACAGTAGTGGATCCTCCTTTTCGGCTATCTGCGACGCCATGCCCATAATAAACTCTTCCACCGGTGTGTTATCAAGAACGTCCTGAAATAATTCATCAATAAATTATATTTATTAAAAAAAAGAAGGTTCGGAAAACAAAAATAACAAATCTTACATTTGAATTCCACCAAGTAGAACAAAGGCGTAAAGCTGGAAAGTCCATGTTGGTGCGCCGGAAGTTGCATTGACCATCGCGTCGAAACAGCCCGGGTGGAATCAGCGAATGGCCAAATCGGAAGGCAGCGGCCTGGAACATGTGGCTTACACCGGGATGAGTGTCCGCTTTGTAGCCATCGTACGGTGGTATTTCCTTGTCGAGAAACGCTGGCAGATACTCATACGCGACAATGTTTTGCAAGCTGGCAATCACTACACGTCGCGCTCGTTGGAAAATCTCCTCATCGCTCCAATCCCGATGTTGTCGCCGGACGCGCTTCGCTACCACATTGTGCCAACGCAGGAACAGAATGGCAAAGGAGAGAAGGGCCGGATTTTGATTGGTTCTCGGATCTCCCAGGACTGTAACAATGTAACAAACAATAAAATATGTTTATCAAACAGTCGACCAAAATCACGATTATGTCTCGGTTACTCACGATACAGTCGTTCCGGGCTGAGCATGCGCATCACATGCGGTACGGGATTGTTGAACAGTGGCACACGCATTGTGTTCTTTATCGGCATCGTACCCTGCTTGTCCGTCAGCAGTGCACCGTCCTGGAACGATCGCATCGCATTCAGCCATGCCTCCGAAGTACTATAGATGAAGCTACCATCGATCCAGGCCGTCATCTGGTTGATTTGCTCACGGGGCGCGTTTGGGCTCTGGCCCGTGTTTCGATCGTAAGCCGCACGGTGGAACGGAATATAGCGATCTCCTCGACACTCTCGATCGTACATTTCGTCACACTTCTCGATCTCGATACGGTGCATCTCGATCGGGCAGCCTGATTCGGATGCCATAACGATCTCGTTCGTCACCACCTGACCGAAGAAGGCCAGTAGAGCGGTACGGTTTTCCATCGACGGAAGCCCATCGGTGCCACGCATGAACAGTCTGCTGAGCTTGCGAGGTGAGGGACGGTTAGAACCGGCCATCACATAAACGCCGTCCGAGTATGCCGATGGAGCTTTCCTCGTTAGATGGTTATCTTTTAAAAACAAAAAAGAATAAAAATGTAAATAAAACGCCAATCATGAAAATTATGTAACTGAGTTTTTATGTGACTCAAACAAAGTTATTTGCTTAATAAATTCTTTTTGTTTAAATCTCCCATCAAGAATCAAATCTTGAGGGACGTGTTGATTAAAACGAATTGTATTCGAAGAAAAAACCTTGCATTGGTGTTCATCTACAAAAAAAGCGCGGGACGGGTTTTTTTGCTCAGCAAAATTTTCCGGTCATTCCGAATGCTGAAGCGGAACACTAGAGCAAGTGCTTTTAAAATCAGTGTAAAACACAATGCCGCCAGAATAATTTGTAGATTGCCTTTCCCTGCAACGCGCAACTTAATTGCTGCTACCTTGCGCTTATTTGCATATTTTAAGGGATAGATCTTACTTAATGGTTTTAAAGATTTTCTTTGCTGCTTCTTACTCGCTGCTGTTGCCTATTGGAGCAACATGGAAGTAAGTTGGTTTCGGCTGACATTCGCCTCTAAGTAAGCGTGAAGCCTCAGAAGGAATAGTAGCAAAAAGCTTCCAAACGGAAGCAGTTCAATGCCAATGGAGAGCTCATAAATAATAATTATTCCTAAATTGTCCATTAACGGTTCCTGCGCTGATGATGGCGACGGTACCTGGTACCACCAGCTAAGCCACCGAGCGCTATTAGCGTAGAGTGCAAATGCACTCGCGCTTATGGGTGTCGGGTGACTAGTACGGGTTAACTTTATGACTGTTATGACACGCGTTTCTGTCTGTTTGGACCATAATTTTTATATTCCTACAAACTGTTTTCTTACGTGTGTTGGAGCTCTTGAATAGAACAGAATAGGGTGCGACCTGTGTGGCGGAAAAAGCAAAAAAAAAAAAAAACAGGCTACGTCATCTCCACTGGAGATGAATTATGCACCGATAATTGCACGTGTAAATCTGTTGGAACATATGCAAAGCATGTTGTTAAGCTGTACTACGGCTTGAAAACATTCTTGTAAAAGAAGTTATGGATGAGCCTTGTCAAGACTTTATTACACTGTAAGCAAATATTGGTTCTATTGGCTTTTGATTTGACTTAGAATCTTTTTATTAATCTGGTTACATATTTAGTCAGGTACTTGATTTCATTTGTACCTCATCCATCATTCAATCTCATAGTACGCTTGCTTACTGTGTCTCTCATACGCGACATACATTGTCATTTAATTTCTACACACTTGCTACTGTTACATATTTAATACCGTTGGCCTTATCAGGCATGCAAGTATCTAGATCAATGTCATAGATTATCGCCGTACGTGTCAGCAGGGTGATAAAAGTAATTAAACTTTGAGCGAGTAAGTTGTCACCTGTTGGGTCTAAAATGTTACCGAACATGCATAATGCATGTTTATTACACGACTTGGCTCAGCAGGAAGAAAATTTAACGACGGTGAACATACACTTACGCCAGTTTTATTATGCGCCTAGGATTTCCAGAAATAAGGTGAGTAAAGTAAGTGCATGCAAGCTTTATTTATTTTTTATGTTGGGTAAAACGAGCCTTTATGTTATCCATCAAACACACGTCATTTGAATCAAAACAATAAAGAAAGAAACTCGTTATACCAAAAATTTGTAAATTGATTCCTGCTTGACAAGGGATCCAACAAATCATCAGGTAAAACAGAGACAGAGAAAACAGAGAGAAAATAAAGCATCTACCCCACCGTTAATATCGCTTACACATTCAGCATAAGCTTAAACATGATTTCAAGGTGAGTCCCGAAGAGACCATCAATTATTTTTATTTAAGACATTTTTATAAATGACTTCGAACGAGTAAAATGAATTTGGGGAAGAATTTGTACGATCGTGCCTGACGAGTGGCAACAGGCAATCCAACATCCTTATAGAAAGGGACTCGTCCAGTTTTGAGCTTAATCCTTATACTACAATAAGGCCAATGTAAGTAAAGTGAAGGCTGTACAATTGATTTCACATACAATAAAGGAGCGCAAATAAAGCTTTAATTTAAATTAAGGCCAAACTGTAGCCATCTAACGAATAAATAAATAACATATACAGCTAGTCTCCGAGTTACGCGGATTCGGAGATACACGGATTTTATATTTGATCGACTTTCAAATGTGAAATAAATTGCCTTTTTTAAAACACAAAAAATAGAAAATTATGATGGTTTTCATTATAAAACCTACTCAATAACAATTTGAATTGCCGAAATTATCATTTTTAATGAAAATTGTTCATATTTTATGGGTATTTTAGCTTTAAAACGAAAAACTCGACTTACGCGGAAATTCGAGATGCGCGGTCCGGTCGCGGTCCGTAAAAACCGCGTATCTCGGGGACAACCTGTATGAATTTCATTGGAGAAAATATGTTATTGTAATAAAAGGTTTCATTCGCATTAATGCATTGTTTACAACATTTTTGTCATAAGGCTTAAGAGCACCAACGGCGGCCAACAAAATTCACCCGTAACCTGTAACAAAATATCTCTACGCTACGCCGAGTCCTTTGCTATGGAAGTGTTCACCACAACAGGTACTCGAACTGAATGCTCTGAATCATTCATCATCGCTTGGACAGCATGTCGCCAATATGGTGGAACCAGCACGCGCTGTGTGAGACATTATACATATAATTTAGTAGCTGTTTAGTAGCTGCTGCTGCTCACAAAACAAAACTAGTTTCGTAGGACGTTGTTAGTACCGGTGCACCTCCTGCAGCGCCAGAAGCTGCCAAAGTATAGTCCAACCCTCTGCTACTTACGGCGGGTGAGCTAGGGAAGGGTGCACCGTATCAAGGTAATCCATCCAAACCAACCATCCATTCAACGGTCCTGCAGTACGATGCCGTCAACTTAAAAACTATCCGGGGGTCTACAGCACGAAAGGTGGATGCAAGAATGCACCAAGGGTGAGCGATGCACTGGGGAGTTTTGGAGGCAGATACAAAGTTAACAGGCAGTGCACCGAGCGTATGGTTAATCCAATTAAGTCACTCTGAAGTTTTAACCTCACGTGCAGTGCGCTCAAGTCGTTGAGACGTTTCTTTACTTGTACAACCCACTTCAAGGGGTGTACGGACTGTTATTGAACCTGCAAGTCAAAGAAACGTTTGCCACGGCACTGAATGATGTATGGTTTGTAGTCACTCCCTGAAATGGACTGATGTGTGATGCTGGTGGGCATGATGCGGCAAACAGCGTACACATTGCTACATTTTGCACTACACAGCAGGGCGTCTGACACATGCAGGTCGATCGCGTGACTTGGCTGGTGGGTTTAGCTCACGTGCCACAAACGTGGAACAAGTATTGTATATGTTTGTCGAAGCGAACGCGTTAATCGATTACTACTAGTCTATGATGGTGGCAAGTGTTCTGGTGAGAAAGATTGTGTACCAAAATTTATGCTTTGCTTTATTTATTATATTGATTTTCCATAATCCATTTAAAGTAGTTAATTTTTAAAATAACCCTTTTACCCAACGTTTCTTATAATAATCAGTTTTAATATACCTTGCTTATTTCATGCAAAGAAAACAATCAACAAAATTTAATGAATTGCTCTGCTGTAAACATATGTTACACAGCCGTAGTATTCACTAATTAGCCATACGAAACGATGGGAAAATTGAGAACAATTTAATTGCCCGCATATCTGATAGCGGAATGTAATCAATTGTCGTCATCGGTGTTCCCTCGCCCAACATTGACGGTCGATAATCATAAATAATTAAAATTTACATCTACATTTGCCACTCAGAAACTGATACACGTAACGCTTGTGCAGCCAATGAAGTAGTAGGGATCGCATAAAAGAGGCTTAAAATGCTATAAAGTAAACATACTTTTTCGGATTGTTTGCAGTCCGAAACCCCCATTTTCGCAAACAACGCGGGAGTTCTCGCTTCTCAATGCACAGACGTCCCGCTGAGCTGCTGGGGTCGTACGAAAATTGAGCGATCGCACCAAAATCGATACGATTCGTTGTGACACATAGCGATATTTTTGCATTTACAGTTCGCGTCAACCGTTAAGTAGACGCATAAAAAACACCCATTAAAGCTAAGGGCAAGCGTTAAAGTACGGTACAAAACAGACTGTCAACGGAGTGTTTGTGAACTGAAAGCATGGTAAATTTGGACTTCTCTCTGTATACTTTTAAGTAAAAGCTTATTTTAGGGCAGTTTTAACAGAAAATCCCCGCTGTGAATGTGCTACGTGCGGGTTGTCAGACGATCGTGTGTGATAAATCACAAACTTATGACCGAAGGTGCGGTGCGAACACAACTTACCGACGGCTCCCCAGTCCGGATGGGCCAGGTTGTTGTACCATCCATCGTAGCGCTGCTTCTCGACGTGGCTCATCAAGCTGGATTCTGAAGTGAGAAGAAACAAAGTGAAATTGAGATGATTTCGGGCAGAGTTTAGATGTTTTGCTCGAGATGTCGTGCGCCTGAATCGCTAATGGCGGCTGCTTGCTAAGGGTTAGGTTACGTTACCCTGACAACCAAGATCTGATCGTGAGAACAGGCCAAGGTAAGTGAAAGGAACAGATTATCCACATTTGGGAGTGGAACACAGGACAACACTCACGATGACTCAAATATGGAAAAGATGGTCAGTTTTTTTGGGCTGATGTCGTATAAGCTTCATCACTCATACAGCAAATTGTTCCGAAAGTTACGCATTCCAATAAAACTTTAGGCCTGTCCTGAAAGGGTTATTTGGATCTTATCACCAGCCAATGTGTGCCCGGGAAGGATTCAATTTTAGTGGTAGGCCCGCAAAAGGAACAACTTACTGTTCCATGTCACCGATATCGGTTGATTAATGTTGCGTCTTACAGGATCGTAAATCTTCGATGCTAATGCTTATAACTTTTTCGCAACAGTGAGCGAATAACGCCCGAAAACGTTGAACGGGCACTGGGCACTTGCATAGATGGTTGGTTTTCAACGTTCGAGGTCACCTTAGTGGTCAGATTTTAATAACCTCATATTCATGTGCCCCGTACCAGCATTCTCGCATCTGTGCGTGAGTTTTCGGGACTTCTTTTCGGGCCAGTAAGCTTGATTTGCAAAGAGCTTTTTCTTCTTCTTAGTTTTCACTACGAGGCACACGTTCACTTCTCAGACTTCTTACCGTATTAAGTGGGTTTTTATTTTACCTAGTCCGATGGAATATGACAGATATCGCGAGCTAGTCTTGTGCCTTTAGGTATGCTAAGCAAAAAGAAAAACCAACAATGACGGTCCATTCAGATGTAAGCTTGCATATTTGGCAGATATTCTGGCTATAGAGCATTGGCACCGCTTGATGTGGCGGATCAATTTGAATGGGTTTAATTATGACTTTTGTTTGAACACCACCTTAGTTTGCGGGCTGAGAGGTATCAAAACGCCCAGCCAGCAGCTAATATTGCATCCGGGATTAAGCTGCATGCCGTGCTTTAATAAAGGCGTGAGAAATTATAATTCCTTTTCCGAAAGCCGTAACGAATGCATAAAATAAGGAAGCAAAATGACAGAAGAAGAAGAAGAAAACCTTTTGTATAGCCTAATTTTATTGTTTCCGTCATTGGTGGGTTGACTTGATTTTGTTACTTTGTTAATTGAATCTCTTAATTTTTCACAAAACTTCACGAACGAAATGGTGTGAATAAAGTTTAAATGTTCAAGCCTTTTGAGTTTTGTAGTAATTGGTGGTGGATGATGGTTGGGATACTTTAGAAATAGTTTGAGATAGTATAATGTGGAAATGTGATTGAAAAGAATCATGAGTCAAATTACACATTACCATTTTCACTTCAAACACAGTCAGTTTCAAACACTTGCAAATTTGTACGTGTTTCAAAATTCCAAAACGAAAAACGACCAAAAACCATTGTTTAAGTAATCATCGTATTTTTTTTAAGATGAAATTTTTACTTGAGATTGCATCAAAATGTGTCAAAGTAATAATAATAAGGACTTATTATTTTTGTAATCATTTTTACTCTTAGGATTTGGCATATTTTTTTCAATATGAATATATATAATATAAAACTCAAAACGCCGACAGAATAATGTTAAAAAATCGCAATAATCACGGTTAGCCGCAAAACATTGTTTATGCAAATATAAATCTTTAAGCCAAAATATTCAGTACTCTAAACCAGCTAAAAATGGCCACGATGACAGATCAGAGGTGAAACAATTAACAATCAATTACGTTCAAATCCAATCGCTTGGTCGATCTCCTCCCATTCGCTTAGTCACACCGTGCATTGTGTGAGGATCGAGGTTAGAAGGCTTTTATCCAAAATCACACCTTAAAATTGGCATCACCTTAAGCAATTCCTCCCAAATTGTTAGTGATACCTTTGACCAGCGCCTCAAGCTCTGAAGCTGTTGGCTGTGCGGGAATGCAAATAAAAAACGGTCCACAGTATTACTCACATGGCCAACGGCACCATTCGTAAGAACGTTTGTTCCCAACAAGGCTTTCCTGCGATGACTTTCGATTTTACAGTGCAGCACCAAATTGGATCTCGTTCACGATCTACTCAGGGCAGGAAAGGAACGGTTCAGCATATTCGAATTGGCACTGAGTATTTGTTTGAATTTTCGTTCGATTCACGTGAGACTGCACGCCTCATCGGGTGATTTATATACATTAAACAGTTGTTTGATCAACGGCCGCATGGTGCAGGGTATCGTCGTGCCCTTAGTCCAGCACGGCTCCGCAACCAGATAATTCTCCCGCGTGAACCAATCGCGTGAAAGACCTCGGTACACGCATGCAAATCTAGTCTTTTCGTTGGAAACCTGTCAAATGATCGGGTCGCGTAGAATCGGGGACAGGTTGTAGCACCAGATTCCACTGGCACAAACAATTTTACCATTTTTTAAGCACTCGAAACGCTCTACACTGGAACGCGTTTGTCGTTCTTGCACGCGTAGCAACAACACGATCCTGGTAGCCAATGTACTCTATAAGACAACTGAGGTTGTTCGATGCTCCACTTTTGTGGTCGCAGCATCCACGCAGCGTAGCCCCGCTAGGGTCAAACAAACCACGGGATCAGGTTCAGGCATGAGATTTGCCTTTCACTTAATATACTATAATTGCACGAATTCAGACCCGTAGTCACGAGCCCGACGTATGTTACTCGAAGTGTCGAAACACAGATCAGGAGTGCTTGAAATCGACAAAATAATTGAATTTGTTCTTCTGTAGCTATTGTTTATTTGTCTACGAGGACGAGAGAATACACTTTGCTTTACAAAACAGTACAAACAGACTACAGCATCCAGAACAAACCAGGCAGTAGCTACATGATTCAGCTCGTCTTGAATCATATATGGTGAGATGGTGCTTGAAATGACGATGGACATCTGTAAGCTACGTTGATTTTCTAGTGGGCGATAACCTGATGCCGAACACGGGCTTAAGTACACGTAGGAGTGTCTTTGGAGCAATTTCGTACCATGTCACACCCACTCGTAATTGGCGGCGATCTGTTGGAGCGTTTAAAAATTCGACTGTATTCAGAACATGCTAAACCAGTTTAGTTAATATCTGCCTACTGTATGCTAGCTACTAGCAACAGCAGCTATTATTTGCGATAACGCCAAATAGATTCTCTACTTTGCGGAGAAAACATGAAAAACGATCCAAATTAATTGAACGATAGCGGCATGGAGGGAAAGCAGGATTGTAAGTGGCATTCGTTCAGCAAAGAATGACTGATCAGATGCTACAGATTGGGTGAACGAGTTGGACGCTCAACGGGTGTAACACGATCATAAAAGGCATAATGAAGATAGCCAAAATTGGAATTGAATGAGGTGTTTTTTTGACAGCGAAATTAATGAAGTGGCATGAAAGTAAGTAAAGCGAAATTGTTGAAGAAAACGGGCGGTTTTAGGCTTCAGGGTTTTTTTTATTTGTTGGATCTAGGCTATACGGATTTAAAATTCTGCAAAGAACAGGCTGGAAGATCATAGATAGTAACTGGGACCACCCATAAACATTGGGTATTTTAGTTGCTATATTCTTTGCATTCTTTGAATGAACTATCGTCAGGCGCTTAAAAAACAGTACACGACCTCTATTTCTAAGACCAGCGCCATTAACCAGGAAAATCAATCATGGATTTAGGCGGAAGAAAATTAAATCTGCGGCTCTATCCCACGTTTTCAAGTAGCATTAAAAAAAA
>KB701759.1:0-23837 GCA_000349165.1 Anopheles christyi | reverse complement strand
ACAGCTTTCAAAACCACTTAATTTGAAGAAGAAAAAATCATTTAATGGTTTACAGCACTGCAATTTGTATAATACGTATCATAATATGTAAACATTAAAAAAGTGTTCATCGTGAAAACAAATGTTTCATAAAATATCTATTTACCTCGAAGACGGATATAAAGGTTCGTCACTTGCCGCCAAATTTAGCCTTGATACGCATCGTTGAAGTCTTTCGTTATTGCGCTTAACTTTTCCCACACATTTTTGCACCGTTTCTTGTGGAACGGTGTCGTAATTTGCACACACCAACCTGCCACTGTCACCACGAGCGTGATAGAGAAAGAAAGAGAGAGAGAGAGAGAGAGTGAGAAGGAAGGAACCGTTGATCGATAAACGATTTCACTTTCATTTCATGGCTCTATTCCACTAGCCGCCTGCTCTTCGATGTTTGCTGCTCCCTGTTTAGCGAGCAGCTACCGTCCAGCACCATCTGACACTTTGCTACACGATCCAACAACAAACCCCAGTACTAAAAAGGGAAGCTTAAACGTTCAACGAACGGGAACTTTAATTAACAGACCGAACGATGGTAGCAGAAGAAAGTCAGCGCGATTCGAACTGGTACCGTAGAGGAGAGCGCGGGAATCGAAAGCATATGTGGGACCTTATCTTAATATGTGTACCGCATACATACACGCTCAATGAGCGACGCCGAATTTGGTGTGGCCATTGTCGACGATTTTCGCTTTCGATTAACTACCAACCAGCTCACGCAGTTGACATTCATTCATCGGTTATTGCTTCGTTTGAAATTTAACAAAAAAAAGCACACTGCACAACCCCACCTCAGTCTTTCCACCAACTTAATGATCATGCGAAGGTTTGGGTATTTAATAGCTCCCTCAAAACGGAAATGAGCTCCGTTCACCACCCCACCTCTGTCTGGCACGCGGTGGATGGATCGTGTTCGATTACTTATCGCGCTTCAGCCACGGCCACCGAAAGAAAGCACAGCCGCTTTTATGTTTCCGCTCGCGATTCAGTTCGTCCAGCATTGCATGTGAAGCAATGGCAGCATACACCATTTCGGATGCTGATCAAAGCTGGGTACACAATTTCTGTGATTAATAGCTTCCGAACGATGTCTTTTGGTTTTCTTACATTGTCGCATCGGATCGTTTTGGGTATATGGAATAGGCGGAGGGACCGATTTTAAATCCCTTTCCTTTCCTGCTTTGTCATTACCGTACCTGTGAGAGAGAGGTTTTATTTCGTTCCATAGCACTTCTCTCAGCGTTTGCATGCTCACACATGGTTCGGGTCACGTTGTCAGCGAATTAACGGACCAATGGGGAACGAATTAATCAATGGTCTGTACTTTCGGCATGTTGCCTTATAATTCGGTGCTTTTCTCACGCGTTAATCGCGTCGAGTCAATCGTGCACAGGCTTTATCGGGTGTTTTTTTTACGTGTTGTACGGGTTCCAATCAGACGGTAGGAAATGGAAGCGATTGCTAGAATTATACATGCTTATGTAAATGTCAACTGATTCAGTGATCGCAAAAAGGGTTTTATAACCATAGTTTCCGATTGTCTCCGTTGCTTAATGGTTCATATCCTTTCTTAAGTATGGAAATTAGTATTTTCTAAGCGGTCGGTTAGCTAGCGGTTACAGAGCATTACTAATTGATTTTAGATATACTTTATCAATGGTCCTACATAATTTGGAATATTTAAATTAATGAATACAGATTGTGAAATCGAATGCCTTATTTTAATTGTTCTCTTCATTTATTTCCAGGTGAGCAAGACGACGTTGATTCTGGAATTGATTCGCACATCGAACCTGGTTCAGGTAAATGTCGATCATTAGCCAACGCGACAAGTAAATATTTATACAGACCAATTTAGTTGAACAAACCTCAACATATTTTAGCTTTTTTTAACTGCATTTCCAACCGAAAGGAAAATGTATACCTTGAATCATTAACGTTTGACAAATTGCACACTATTTTTTCATGGTGCCTTCGACATCGATATCCAGCAGCGGCAGTGCTGTAGAAAGCAACCGCTTTAAAACAACCTAACTGTCGGTTGAGTCCACCCTGTTTAATTTTCGCTTCTTTTGCGTAATTTCTGCACTGATTGCCTGCCCGTATCGTTAGCGTGCAAATGAGCTGCTCGCCCCAAAAACATTGCACCACCACGTCCGGAATGGTGCGGATGTGCCAATGCATTGCCAACCTCTTAGGTAGCAGGAACGTTCCTTTGCCTAATGCAACCGATTTTTCCGATCTATCACAAATGAGAGGGCCTGGTAGTGCGTGTTAGAAACCTCGTACCCCAGGTGTGCTGTTGTAAGCGTTTAAAGCCAGTACAATCTCTAATGATATACCCCATTTCTGCATAACCTGTTCAGCGATGCATGACTGTATGCGTTTGTTCAGAGTGTTAGTATCTGATTTTCCTTTTCTCTCACAATATGCCCTGCTGTAGGCAAGGGTACACAACATACATCCGCAAAACGGCAAATGAATTCTCGATCGACGACGGAATTCTTGATGAGCGACCAAATTGCTTACACCTCTTCATGCGCGCTGGATACTATTCACTTTTAATTGCACAATATATTCACCCGTTTATTATTTTAATCCACTACTTTACGGACGCTAATCACATACTTAGCCGAACGGGTGTACCAGGACAGCCATCGGCATCATCATCCTAGCAACCAAATGCGGTCACGCGCAGTGCTGTTGGGTGGTGCACGGTGTCGTGATTTCGGTGTCCAGCACCCAGGGTAAAATATACACCGCCTAGTTCTTTCTGCGTTTCCTGCACTACCGCACCAAACACGACACGTCATATTTCTAGCCGCTCGTTGCCATTGCTCCGATGCTCGTATTGAACTGGCTAGCATCGTATTGGTGTGCTTTCGGTGCCGTGACCAGGATCATTCTTTCGCAATAAACAAACAAGGGGACAAATTAAAGAGCAAGAAAATGGGACGAGCAATAACTGCCACAGTACCAATGTACCTCTCCATTAGCTCATTAAGCACAGAGGAATTGAAGAGAGGAAACGGTGTGATAAAAGCAAGAAAGGGAAATAAAAATAAAACATTCCCTTTTATAGCAACAGCAGCAGCACGTGGAGAAGAGGTCAACTACACGATGACAAATAGCACGACGGGAGAAGGCAATGTGCCTGCAGAAGGTTGTAACGGTGTGATAATAGGATAGTGACGCCACAATCAAGCTAACAGGTGGTACGCCACTACAAACGGTTGATTATTCAATTAAAATTCAATAAACCACACAAACCACAGCTATTTTCAGCCATCTAATCGTCCACCACCGAAACTCGTTGGTCGTGTGAGCAGGTGTGACACTTGGGTACGATCAATCGATCGATTGCGCCTTTTGGGTGTGGCAATGGAACTGCAAGGTGCATTAGCCCATTCCTCGATCGATGCAACTTGTTGCAGCACCGGAGCGAGGATTAGCGAATGATTAATAACTTTCACAGAATGGTTCGGAGTTCATGTTTACGCATGCTTTGCTGTCGATCTTAGGCGTGTATGTGTTTGTGTGTTGCGCCGTGGCCTTGGGCCCATACGCTTTGATTTATGATGTGGTCAATTGTGACTTGTCGGTCTCCGCTCCCTCAATGCTGATTTGCAATGAATTGAGGTGTTGCTGAGTTAATGTGAATGTATCGTATTATTTCTGAAATGTCTTGTCCTTTTTCTAACAGAAGAGCAAAACAAAGAACGCATACAAATTATGAAATATATTGGCTTATTTGCTGTCCACGATGCTTCATATCAGGAATCGTTCAACGAACGTAAACAATTTAGTGCCGTAATGAACGCTGCACGATCAGTACTTGCATGATCAATACCAGCGTGAAACAAAAAAGGTGATGTAGTGCAAATTTCTCAAGCAAAGGGAACATTTCTCTAGACCTTCCTTTTACAACCGGAACGATTACCCTTACGTGCGAAGCAAACTGCATCACACGAAAGCCTATCAAGAGATCCGTAAATTAGCAATCATTGTGAGACCGTTACCTGGTACTCCTGATCATACTAATAATGATGATAATGGTGATGATGATGGGTATGATAATGGGTATGAAATAAAACAATGCGTTTTGATCGTTCGTCATTTTTGTGTCGACTTACAGTCGATTACTCGATTACGCATACACCTTGTATCGATTCATTGCGCCCTATTTAAATCCACAGCTCTGTTAAGGATATTAAATCCACTAATGCCCTTTCCCTACGTTCGGAGAGAAATTCACAGCAGTACACACTCACCTGAACGTACACTGCAGTAGACAAGAAACAGCAACCACAGTCCATGATGACGCGCCAAAGTTATGTAGCACCTTAATGGCGAATCATTTCCCGTACATGTTTATGGAGACCGCTTCGCTTGTACCGGCCCGGTTTTGACCCCAAGCCCAGACCTAGGTCAGGATGGTGCTGCCGTTCGAGAATGTTAGCATCGTATGGTGCTTTGGGCTGTAACTCCCTCCCGGGTGACAACAATGTTGCAACGAGTAAGCTTATGGTACTGCCATCGCCTTTAATCGACGATTCCATGTTTTCCGGGCGTGTGTACGAGCCGTACACCGTATGTAGGATTTAGCTTTCCGCTTTGGTGAGGAGAAAAAAAAAGTTCGGCATTCCATTCCGGCCACAGCTGGACCCAGCTGGACGCTTTACACGGAAGACACTGGAAAGCCGTTTGTGCAAGCTAATCCTGTGATTGACCATCGAGCTGAACGGATCGCTTTCGATTTGCTGCTGACCTTTCAAGGATGCTCATAAACGCCTCCCAAAACGTCTAGGATGGTAAGCTGGGAGCTATTTCAATAAACATTATCCAATCTATAGTTTACATTATATGTTGTTGTTTTAAGTCCCTATGACCACTTCAGTACGAATAAATGCAGTAAAACGACCACACACAAGGCACACTACATCTTTTCAAACACGCATGCATGCACGTATGTGTAAGTTTCCCGCTCCAGCTCCAGTTCTATTGAGACCGAACAGGGCAAACATGACGCCACTTAGCCACACAAATTGGCGCCGGCTCCATCCAAGGCGAAACTGACAACGGCTCAACAAACGGTGCAGTTGATCTAACTTGACGCATTATTATTATTACATCATCTCCCTGCGTCTCTTTGCGCTACACGTCCGGCGTCCGGTATGCTGTCAAAACGAAACCCAGCATGTTGCGCACTCCTTCTTCCCATTCCCTCATCGGGGGTTTGACGTCTAATTGTCAACGTGACACTTATCCGTCGACCAGACGATGTAGGAGCAGTACAGTAATAAGCGTAAGCCTTTTGTAACTGTTTCCACTTCAGCTACGGTAGCAAACGCAATAGACACACAGCAGACCAGGTGGCGTCCTGTGGTGGTGCCAGCCGAAAATACGACAAAAGGGCTCATTTACGACCCACTGGGCTGTACAAACGATCCACTTCCAGGGCTTTATATTTTCAATTTCACAAAAACGCTACCACCGTTCGTAGCCAATTAAAAGTCAATTCATAAAAATGTAAATTTGTGGTCTGTTCCTAGGGCTCAAGCACTCAAAAGGGGGAAGTGGTTGTTGCATGCTGCATTCTTCTAGAGCGTAAGAATGCAATTCCCCGTCGCCCGCTCACCTCACCCAAATGGAACCAATTGAGCTCCACCACCGTGCGCTATTCCCACTCGTTTGTTCAGGCAACGGCGTACCGTGTCAACGACAAACTATGATGACATTCTGGAGTCAGCCGAGTCCACAGAACGAAGGGAGAGACCTATCGGAGGGAATCGGGGTCGGTACACGCAACCGATCCTTCGCCTCAGTTCAACTCTTAATTGGTATCGTTGCGATCATATTCTCGCATCATTGGGCACACTTCAATTAATATTTATGGTCCTGGAATCGGATCGAACCGTGCTGCAGTGGACCTGGACGAGTTGGTGGATAAAACCTTCTCCGCTCCGCGTCTTGCTATGCAAGTAACCGAGGGGTATGAAGGGACAGAATAAACAACAAACAAACACTAATTTAAATGTACAACCCCGCGTGTGCCCATGTGTGCATGAACGGTGCCGATATCAAAGGCTGATGGTGGTGATGGTGGTGGTGGCCGTCGAAGTCGACCGGAGCTCTCCAGAGTCCCTATAAATCACGCTGCGCTACTTCTTCTTCTGGGGTGAGGGGAGTTCAATACGGGGTACTGTACGATGTACGGTGCATCAACCTTCAGCGGCGCTGCGTAGTGTACGCAAGAAGCGGTGCGCTTAATCCTACCCGTATGCTCTAGCTCTTTCACACGCTCTGCTTTGCCACAGATCGTTGCGGTGCGATCATTATCGCAAAATTGCATATGCACTAGCACTCCCAGGCATCATCCACACTCCCCAGGGTTTACCGGCGAGTGGGTGGTTGGTTTGGTAGGATCACACGCTACGAAGGGATAGCAGTGGGTGCGCAACCACTTGGTCTATTAGATGGGAATCGGTTGGCAATAGTTGGCGAGAAAATTTATTAATCCCTGAAGGCTTCCTCTCCCCTTGCAACGAAATCACCCCGATCACCACCATCAAGATGTTGGGTGCTTGAGTGTGTAAAGCTCTCGAGCCGTTTGGTTTGATATACATTTCCCATAGATCTTATCTAGAAGTAGATGACACTCTTGGGTCTTTTGGAGCGGAAAAGGTTAATCATCATCTTTGCAGGTCAATGAATAAGCAATGAGTAACGTTCTAATCACTTAGAACCGTTCACTCCTGTTAATCTAATAACATTTGTAAGATATTGTATCGCCTAACTGCTTCCTGTTTCAATATCTTAAATCAAGAAATTGATAGTTTGAATTTCGATGCCAATATATCGGCTCGATCGACAAGACCCAGGAAATTCGATCTGATTTTCAATATCTCATAATAATGCTCATGCTACAATATATGTTCGATCCTCTCCACCAGGGTGCAATATGATCCTGCGGTCTGTTCCTCAAGGAAGTTGTCCATCGAATTCCAAAACACAACAGGTGTAAAAATGTACTCCTCGTACATTTCACCGAATACGACATCAAGTGTGTATGGAACACTGCTGCTTCCTTTCTCCCTCGTTAACCGATCGCTGGTTATCGATTTCGCTTCCAATGACTGAAGATCGCTTCTACTTCAAGGTGCCATCACAAACGTGTAAAATGGGCATGTTAATATCTTCCCTCTTCTCCCTTGTACTGGATTACCCCCCTTCCAAACACATACACAAATCCGAAAACGAGGAAAAGCATGCGGTGCTCGAAAAACAAGACGCAGCATGCAACCTCAGCACAGTTCCAGCAAAGCCCCCAGCTCTAAGATAACTTATCATTATCCCACCAGACTTCGGGACAGAAACCGACAATTTTGAACATACACCGTGAAATGTGAGACTTGTCATAACATGCTACCAGTTGGTATTAGCCGACAATGGTCGTAGAACGATGCTGGAACCGAAGAACTCCGGGGTGGCGGGTGGTGTAGCGTTCTCACGAACGCAATCGAATCGCAATCTGATCTGAACTTCGTTCTCTAGACAGCAGCAGCCAACACACGAATCCCTGCCTGATGGCGTCCGTTTATGCACCTCCATCCAATGCTCGGGCTCGGATGCATCTAAACGAAAACGAAAACGAACACGATCGAAGGTGGGGTGCAATGGGCGGGCAAAAAAAACGATACTCGGCACACGGGAAAACAATCCATAAATTATAACAAATATTCATGTTGTTACGGATCCGCGCAAACCGTGGGGCGTCCGTAGGGTGTCTAAGAGTTAGGGATGATGGTCCAGCCTGTTATTGGCCGTGGTCTAGCAATGGTCTACCTCATAGAATAGACCAACGTCTTCCCAGGCTGTGGTTTTCGTAAGAACTATCTTAGGCACATTGCTTAAAGAACTTCTGAGCTTGCGTCAAGATAAACATTGAGCGGTTACATTTCTACTTATGCTTCGAGGTCAGCAATTCCCCCTGCCGAGTTGCACATCCACTGCTGGAAATGATATGAGTGATGCATAAATAATTACACTCTCCCTGAAGTGCAGTGGACTCATGATCGGTACATCCATCCAGTGACTGGCGGGCTGGGATCATACGACTCTAGACGTACTTCTCCTGCCCTCACCGTTCCACCACGCACTCCTTTACTGATAATTGGGACGCCCATGTGCGGTTCACTCTCTTGTCTGGATGCGCGTATTCTCGTGTTCAGATTTTGTGCTGGAAGCTGGATTCTCGAAACTAGACTAGAACTACACCTATAGACATACTATCTTCTCATTTCACTCGACTTCTGCTCTCCCTTCGGACAGAAGATACTCTATTTCTGCGTGGCATTCAACATGGAACAATTACCAACAACTCGGTAATCGACGCTAGTTAGTAGGATCCAGCTTCTTTCTTCCCCAGCTTTGTACACGTTCGCTCCGTCCTTTCTCGACAAAAACGCGCCAGACGACTTCGGCAGCCCGCTAATCAACCTGGGGTTTGCAATTTGCATAAAAATTAACCGGTAATAGGAACAAATTAAAGTCGAACAAATGAGTGGCAATTATTTCGGTAGTCGCAGCATCGCATTGTTGTTGTTGACGAGGCGTCCCAACTAGAACACTGCGTCGATCTGGAAGAACAGAACAAAAAACGTGTTGCTAACTGCATAAAGAATGCCATTATAGATGTCGTGCGGAGTCTTTAGCGCTGCCTCCAAAACCTTTAGTTGCCGCGTTGATTATGTTGCTGACACTAGATTCCTTTGCTGAATCAACAGTGGCTGCTTGCACTGTATTATTCCGTCCGACTACCGGAATTCTGACATTATCGCCTGTTCCAACCTTATCCCATTGCCACTACGTAGATTCTTGCACGTTTTCGCCCGCTCTACGGGGGAGATCATGGATACATGGGGGCTTCGATGGTGAACTACTTTACTACACGTTGGCTTCCGTTCATCGTGCAAAAAAAAAAAAACGGATACATATACAGCACCGAAAACGAAACTCGAGGGCACACACGATCAATCATGATGTTCTCGTTCTCTCTCCTCCCGTGCGTGGTGACCCAGGGCAGTGAACAAAGCAAAAGGATGTTAACACAAGTGGAATAGAACATAATTTACCGCTTATTTGTTTGTGTGACTCACCTTTACAGCGCTTGGTGCTTCGGTACGATCAGGTATTAGAAGCTAGAGCACACGTTCTGTTTCCTGCCTCCAATCATGATAATAACAATAACACTATGTTGATCGTGCCAGGTGCCTTTGCCGTGTAAATCAGATCGGATATCATAAGAACCAATATTTTTTTCCAGTTTCCAAGGACATTCAAATCCATTCTAAACAATAATTCCCAAGCGTGAGGCTCTATCGAATAGAAACTGTTTTCGTTTTTTTTTTTAAAGCAACCACCTTTTCACTTAACAAATCGCTACACCATTCGAAACAAAACGGGTATAAACACCCTCCCGAGGTGGTGGTGGTGGTTGCGCACTTGTTGTCGGCCAAGGACGGCCACGAGCGGACGAAATGCACAACGTTTATGTCACCCGCTGCACTTTGCTGCGCGTCTGTGCTTATTTGTCAACGAGTTGTTTCGATACGATTTATTGCCTCACCGGCTGGCTAGCTCCGTAGGCTGTTGCGACTTGCCGACTGCCAATACTAAAAACCCGAATCGTAAAACAAACGCCAGCTCGTTAAGGTGAAGACTAACGTAAAATTTGCATTTTTTCATTACCCACGGAGCGCACGGAGTGATCTGACACGCTATTTCACTTGCACTGCGAAAGCATTTTATGCGTATTTTATGTTCGATCACCGGTTTCGATTTCTGGATTGAGATGAAGAAGCAATCTCTTCTAGGTGGCTAAGTATTGAGCACATTTAATACCCATTATCTTTGTGCAACTATGAAACACAAACTAATCAAAAGCTAGCGCTAGTGTATACATTGTTTGAGAAATTATAATAATGAAGAAAATCGGACATATTTTTTTTATTATCCTTCACTAAATTATACTTATTTCCCCACGACCGTTTCCCCCCAACATTCGTCCCTTTTTTGCTTACCCTTTTTCCTGCCCCAAGTTCTTATTGGAATAAACCTCCCGGTCTTAATCACTCGCTTGATTTACTGCCACCGTTAATGATGTGCTTGTTCGACGAAACTCCAACTCAATCTCAGTTTTCTTCTCTCTGTGTTTTCCCTTTAATCACCAAACTAAACGCACTTCTAGATTGCACGGTTTGCCACCCACCTTACTCCCGCTCCCAGCCCTGGCTGGGTGGAAATTAGTGGCCTATTTACTTTATTTAATACTTGTTATTACTTATTACATTTCGCATGGGGGACGACGTCGCTCTGTCGCTAATAAAGCCGTGTAACGAGCGTCTGCATGCGACTGTGGATAGGATATATAAGTTTTTGATTTCATTCCTGCTCCATGACAACAACGACAGTCATTACAAGTAGCCAGACCATCGGACAGCAACCGCCCTATGCAGGGAGGCATGTCGATCAATCTGGTCTCGAGTTATTGGTGCGTTGCGTTACGTTAGCGTGTGTTGTATTGTGTGTCCGCCCTATGTGTGGCTTTTCGGAAGACACGGAAACCTTCCAACTCGATAATAAGCCTGCACCGTCGCCTTAATGAGCGTGTGGATCCTTGCGCACACATTCCTGCCCTAGCACAGAACGTCATTGAGCGCTTGATTGGTGGATGAGCGCTGAGTTGTGGTCAATCCGTCGCGAAATGATACGCCAACTTGCCATGATCATCGTTGCGGATATGCGGTAGACGTCGATCACGACGGCGGTCGAGTTGTGATGGTGGGCAAGACGTTCTTGGGCATTTTTTTAATGGAAAAGCAATAAACGTGTCTATCCACGTCACCCTACGGACCAATAAGGAACGGGTGGACGATTTTTCCGTTCGATGTGTTGCCATTTTCCAGCCACATTACTTATAGCCCCCTATCGATAATGGAACTCGAAATGGGAACTCGATTGAGACCGTCAACGTGTTGTGCATTTTTAATTCACGTTTGCCCCGACCCAGCATACGATTCATTAGGACACCTTCTCGTGACCAGTGAGTTGTGCATGAACGATTCTTTCATTAAAGCGCTGAGTAGGTATCGTCATGGATTTTAATGTGCTCGTAATATGCGCACATTCTATTGTAATTTTCGTCCCCTGTGGGGGTTTTGCTTTATCGAGCCTTGTTTTATGTATGTTTGCTGGATAGCATTAACTGCAGGTTAAGGTATGTCGATGCCGTTTCAAGGTCGTGGTAAGAATCTATGGTTTTTTTTTATTGTCATTCCAGCGCAATGATAATGAGCAAGGTTATCATTATGCGGTTGCTTTGCTTTGGCATCGCAAAGATCGTAAAGTGGTATGAGTTTTACATTTAATTGCCATGAATGCCATTTTTAAGTGAATGCATTATCGGTCAGTCGTTAAAAAACAGTAAATTATAGATGAATTAAAGCTGCCTCGGTAACAGGTGTTATAAAATGATAAAACGTTATGGTCAAACGAGAAAGCTCGGAGGACTATGCAAGGTTAGAAGAAAAATGTGAAAATACTTCAATAATTGTTTATTTTCTATTTGTTTACAACCTGAAAAACAAGCATTTATAGGCAAGGGGTTTTGGTAAAAATTACACAACTTTAGGCCTTCGAGACAATGTTCTTTGCTAAAGTTATGCAATTTGCGTTGCAAAATGTCACCTATATGAGTTTGTTTGCACTGGTTTGATCCTTTTGAACAGCAATTCAGTTATTGAGTAACCTCATCAGAACTAAATCCATTTTATGCATTTGTTTTGACACAATACGACTATAAAACTGCACCGTTTGATATGGATAATAAATAGCTGCAGTTGCAATTACATTACTACCGTACATCTATTCGCGTTTCCAAGCGTAATGAATGAATGTTTATTGCAAATTTTCATTACGTTACACCCTTTCAAATTACCCTGCTTCATGCATTAACGATTGTAAAATATCACCACAACCAGCGAATCAATTTGCGTGACAATTGCAAGCCAAACCGTGCGCCCATGTAAATGCTGCTCGCTAATAGCCACGCGATGTTTAGCGGCTCCGGCACGAATCGACCAAATCAACGGTGAATCATAATATTGAAATCTCAATAAAATGAGCGTGTGCGCTGCATTGGATAAGCTACCGAATCACACCCACCTTGCAGGCTGTAACAATTCCCCATGCATAAGAAGCTTTTCAACTTGAGACTTACTGCTTGAGGGTGTGTAACCGAAGTTCGATTCTGCACCACCTAGTAAAACCGATCGCCAATCCATTCGATGAGAATGGTCCTAACTTTTATGGTTCAACATATTGACCACTCGTGAGCGGGCGGGGTGGACATTGGGCCTAACCTGTAGAGAGTGGTGCCTCAGGGATAAATCGTCGCTGGATCGGGGCGGTCTGACGTACCCAATCCCATATTGCACCCCGTACACGGCGCCCGTTGATCGAAATTAACCTTCGAAAGGTGTTGAAAACATCACCAACCATGCTCCCTTCTCCCATGCATCCTTTTTGTTGTGGTCGATAAAGGCTTGGCATGATTTTAGCATAAGCAGCAGTTGATCGATGAAGCTCAAAATATCTTTCCTATCTGCTACAACTATTATTGAACACGTTCGTGTTCGTACATGAATGCGTCCTTCCTTACCATTCCTCGGATAAAACGAGCAGTGTTGTGCCTTTTTTGCAGCGCAAACAGAGTCATTAAGAATGCTACATTTAAGCTACCAAAAAAAAAAGTAAATATAGCGGCCCATCTGTGTGTGCTGCTCCCCTTCCATACAACTCGTAAGAATTCAAGGGAAATAGGTATTCGCTGGCTTGCCTATTAACAGCGCCAGCACTAGCATCACTACATACTATTTAGCGCTTCCGAATATTCGTGGTACGTACATGCGATCGAGCGATGAATCATTTTTTTCGTGATTTGGTAATCTGGTACATGGTGCGCAAATCGTGACTTAGCGTCGGTATCGACACCACCGACAATTATTAGTGGGTCAATAGTTTAAGGACAATTAAACCCTGGCGCGCGTTACGTTCTCTTCACATTCTGCGGCTGGCCATGTATATTAGAGGCCGACTGAGTACTGAAGACGGTGCTTCAGGTTATTATTATTATTTATTTTTTGGTTTGTAAGTGTGTTACCTTGTTGCTGCTTTAGAAGGTTTTTTGTTCTTTCGATCATTTGAACTAACATTACGAACGTTTTCAACAAAGTATGTTTTACTATTCTTCTTGCTTGGCGTAAACGACCTACGCGGTCATGCCGGCCCTTATACAGGCTTTCTAGATTTTTTTTTACCACGTAGCCGAATAATCAAGCCTTACTACGGGGGGACAGTCCTGATGAGAATTGAACTACGTCCGGCCTTTACAGGAGCCAGCGCGTCATCCATTAGACCACCGGGCTGCCCCTGTTTTACAATTGTGTAATGCTTTAATTCAGACGCAATCGATGGACGTACTACAATTTGAACAATTAATGTGCAATATGAAACCCCAAAAAAAACTACTAATAAACTTTTATTGCCAGAATATTGAAATTTCTTCTACAAATTAATGGTTAGAATTTTTTTACAGATTCTCATTAATTTTTCACATAAATAATATATTTTTTACTATTCAGTTCACGATCGCATTCTTTTAATAAATGTATGCTTACCTTGCTATCGCAAATAAATTAAACTTTACTTTCTTGTTAGACAAATCTAAATTTCATAAGTTTTACTTTATGCTCTTTCTCGTTTTAAAGCATAATTCGACCGTCTATGAATGTTTTGCATCCCGTTCAGAGCTAGCATAAAAAAAATCCTCTCCCTTGGCGCTCGTTAGCGCACCAGTCCCGGGGTGCGCCTTTATGACCGTCGGGCTTCAGTCATACAGACATACATCGCACGCGATCGCTATCACACCTAATTGCACACCTCACCTTAAATCCTGCCCTGGACACGCTGGACAAACCGTGCTAAACAATAAAAATAAAAAATAAAACTTTGCCACACCACTGCAAGACGGCGAAACAAGAACTGTGAGGCAAACAATCGCCCGCTCGCCCCAGGGAGATCCGTGTACGAACTTTAGCCTTGCTCCGTTCACACCTTGGGCAACCTCGGCTTGCCAGAACCTTGAACTTTCGTCACGCATCCGAGACAAGGGGAGGCCACACAATTTCCCCCTCCCCGGGGGGTAGGGGCATTCCATTTAAGGATTCTCTGAACGAGTGAAGGCTTCCTCTAAAACCAAATGGAACGGAAAAAGAACAAGGGACACAACAACATCGTCGCTCATCGTCCACATTACTTCCGCTCCGAAAAGGGGTAGCATTTTCGTCCGTTGACCAATTAGACCTGCTGGTACAGATCTCGCGACAGGATCGGATCGAGACGGGCCCGATAATGATAGCTTTTAATATATCTTAACGATCACCGTGCTGGCGGTTCCCAGCTTGGTGCGAAACCGAGATGTGCGACATGTTGTCCGAGTGTCGTCGATCGATCGTTGCTGGACAACCTTCACGGCTGGAAGTTTTAATTTGCTTTGGTACATGTTTGACAGCGGCTTTCAACATCAAATCGATCGACAACCGATCGGAAACCGTTCATTGTTGTATGTTAATGGCTGTGTGTCTGCACTGGCTACAGTAAAATTCTTTTCACACAGCTAAAGTTTCTTCCGGCAGCACTATTCGCGTAATCTGCTAGAGAAAACCCCTCTTTTAAAGATTAATTTTTTGGCTCTAATACATCGTGCCTGGTCAAGTCCATTTGGAACTATTTTTTTTTTTTTTAACGCCACTCAGTACGAACCCATATTGGCAGTGATCGGTTGTGGCCCTGTTTCCCACGGACAGCTGGGAGTGCCCCCGACGATCGTGTAAAGTGTCTTGCCAAAGACCAAATAAAGCCATCGAGACGGGTAAGCTATGGGCCTGCAGATTGTTGTTTTTTCTTCGTTCACATGCGTACAAGATGACTTGAAGCTTAGAAGCTGTTCACTTAGAACACACCATTTCGATTGAGCGATCGCGAGCTAAACATGCTTTTAATTGAATTTATTTGTTCAGTTTTGCGTGTGATGTCATTCGAACGAACTCGAAACCGTCTCCTTCCGCTGCCAGCCGTCTGCCAGAACGGTCTGCCTGTCAGAGTATGTGTTTATCCTTGCTTGTTAATAGCTGGTTTTACAACGGCATGGGAACCTCCAGACCAAGGATGGGGCTACACGGTTGTTGGAATGTTACACGCTGCAGGGTACGGTACGCTTCGGTTTGTACTACAGCACGCAACCGAACGCAGAGTGCAAGTGACACGGTTATAAAGATGTTAGAAGCGGCTAGACACCTAGCCGTGCAGTGCTGGCAGAAGGCTGGCAGAGCCGTGTCACGTCGTGGCAGGAATTTTGTTTGCTTGTTCCTTATAGCACTCGAAGTTGAAGCTGTATGGTGGTGTGAATGTAAAGCAGCATCACTAGACGCGTCAAGACAAAAGATTGGTGGAGTGATTGAAAGAATTTAACGGCATCTCAAGCTTGAAAAGCTAATTTTTAGCGAGTCTTTAGGCACTAATGAGCTATTGTTGTGTTTGGAGCAGACTGTTGAAAAACGGAAATACGATGAAACTACCTCACACTATTAAAATTCCGCATAACTAATATACTGCATCATACAAATGCATCTTACAAAACGTAATAACCAGTTTTCCCAAGATTTTATTTTAATAAAAACACATAAGTCGAATCCACTTAGAACATTGCTAAAGCGAAAACCATTCAGTTATTATAACTAAAAAAAAGGGTCGATACTTTACACGTTGAATAATTTCCCGGTTACCTTTCGTCGCAACATCGTTATTCTCTATTTGAATTACAAATATATTCACTTTTTAACCATAACTTTAAGAGATGTAACTGTGTCGATTAACAAAAACACCAAACGCCGGTAGTAATCGTCATCGTCCCTTACTTAGTTAGCAACACCAACCATTTATCCGACGGGTTCCTTTATTTCCTACTAAAATTAAAAAAAAAACAATCAACCATTTGCCCGTCTCACTACGCCAGGGACACCTTCCGTGACCATCGAACGGTTCACATTTAACGCATCCTAATTACGCACATAGTTAACTACTGCCGAAGAACGGAGCGTGTTTTTGAAGGCAAACGATAGAAGAGAACTAAACACCAGACACAGAGTATCTTCCTTACTAAAAGTGCGTTTTATGTTGTTCCCTTCTACTTTCCCTCTTAAACAACAGCATCCAAAGGTCTGCTGCTAGATGGTGGCGTCGGCATCAGTGGCCCCGAGCTGCGCTCGAGAGACGAACCAAAGCTGAAGGATATCGCGAACACGATCACGAACGTGAACCGCTGGAGCAGCCCCTGCATCACGGACAGCCTGTCACTCACGCCGGTCGATCACCACGAGAAGCCGACGAGCCCGCGGGACGAAAACACCATTCCCCCGCAGTACACCAATGGTGTGAACGGTGGTGGAGGAGGAGGCGGAGGAGGAGGTGGTGGTGGTGGTGGTAGTGGCACGGGAGGTGGTAATACGGGGAGTACCGGATCGCCTGGCAGTGTCGGTGGTACACCCTTGCAGATGCGACCTCACTCACTCACCCTTCCGTCCAGTGCGCCCGCTATCGTGTCAGCCATTGTGAAAAAGATCCCCACATCGCTCGCAGGTGGAAAGGGGATGTCCACGGGTTGTCCGGTACCTCCACTCGGTTCGTTACACCTGCCGCCCACCACCAACTCCACTAGTCCGAAGCTAAAACCTAGTCAAACGCACGAGCGAGGTGATCCGGACGGTGATTGCGGTGCGGACGATGCGCCGGCCAGCTATCTGGGCAAGAACTCGGAACACCGTGGACCGGACGCAGATCTGCTGCACGCGAAGAAGGGTTGGCTGCTGAAGCAGGACGGTCGGGCCGGTGATTGGAGTAAGCATTGGTTTACGCTGCGTGGGGCAGCTCTGTTTTACTATCGCGATCCGGTTGCCGAGGAGAAGGGCGTGCTGGACGGTGTGCTGGACGTAAACAGCATTACCAGCAATTGCCGAGGTGCCTGTCAACAAGGGCTATGGCTTTCAGCTTACGGTAAGTTTGTGCTTAAGTTTGTGGTGCAAAGCAATAGAGCAGATTTTAAGTAAGCTTTTTTTTCGGTTTCCACCTCCAAACAGACCTGGGACAACCATCGGATCGTGCTGTCCGCGGTAACGATCAACGTGCGCAACAATTGGATCAACGTGCTGAAAAACGCGGCCGGACTGCCACCGACCAAGGCGACGCTCGAGCTGAGCAACCAACACGACGATAACTTCAAGACGTTACCGGACAAATCGCCACCGTCTCCTGCCACGCCCAGTTCGCTCGAGATCGAGTTGCTCAGCGATACGATCGAGCACAAGCCGAAGCTGAAGCGAGGCAAACTGCTCGAAAAGAACAATAACGGCACGAATGGACACCTGCTGATTGAGGGTGTCGTACCGCTAGCGGCTAGTCCGACCGCCGGCGAGGATGTCGTGGATAAGGTGCCCAAAGACGTGATCGTGCATCTGACTTCTGCACGGAATATCACCGAGTCGAACGGTACCAGTACACCGGGGGACAACAGTACCATCATCATCAACACCACCACCAACACTACCACCACTCATAGCAGTAGTAATAGCAGTAGTACTAGCAGTAGTCAGCCTCAACCAAAGCAATCGGTGGTGCAGTCGCCCGTTACGCCACTAACGCCCAAATCGTTGCTGTTCTCCTCGGACGAGGAGTACCGGACAGCATCGGAGGGTGGCCGACGGGACAGTGTCGGTGACTGGGGTTCGCCAGTATCACCGTCCCCTCCGTCGGTGATGCCGCTGAGCAGTGCGGCCATGCGTACCAAAGATAGGTTAAGAACGAACGCGCCGGTAACGGCCCAAAGTCAGCAGCGACTGCACAAGCGCAGTCGCTCCTCGCCACCGAGCTCCCGGCGCAGCACCATCGAGAGCGTACAGTCGGAAGTGCACGGTGTGCAATCGTCCGCTCCGCAACCGATCAACACGGTGCAGGAGGAGGAAGGCAGTGGGCTGGAGAAGGAGCTGCAGCTGCGACTCCAGGCAGCTGAGAAGGAGCTCGCGATGTTGCGCGAGGAAACGCACGAGCGAGAAGCACGCATGTCCGAGCTGCTCACTACGCTCGAGCGTACCGAGCAGGAGCTAACGCGAAAGCGCGAGTTGGAAGAGAACAGGGAAAAGCTGATGGTGCAGCTGCAGGACAGCCGTGCGGCAGGGCAGGAAATAATAGACCGCATTACACACGAACTCTCCAAGAGCCGTGACACAACGAAGGAGCTCGAAGAGCGGTTGGCCCGCGGCATCGAAGAGAACGAGTCACTGTACCGACGGCTGCAGGAGTGTGGTATCGCTGCTCCGACCAGTCCCGCCTCGAGCCTCTGCAGCTTGGCTGTCACAAGGAGCGGTCGCATCAAGCGCATGGACTCGTTCAGTGATCTTACCTGCCTGACCGCGATCGATCCGACCCAGCTCGATCGGGACATGCTGGCGGACGAGTACCGGGAACTTCGGGCGCGCTTCGAACGGGCCGTCAGTGAGCTGAAAGCGATGAAGCGCGAACTGAAGGACGCACACGGTCTGTACGATGAGCTGGAAATTGCTTACGCCACCCTGCGCAAAGAACTCGACCGACAGGCGACCGAGCACGATGCCCAATCGCGCATGATGGCGGACAGGATACAGGACATGACAAACAAGTACACAGCGGCGGAGAAGCAGGTCCGTCTGCTGAAACAGAAAGCGATCCGGTCCGAAAAGCGACGCTCACTCTCCCTCAAGGGCAAGGAATCGCTCTCGATCCAGAAGGAGCTGGAAGAGAAGGTGTCCGAGTTGGAAAGTAAAATCGATGCGCTCGAAAGTGGCACCGTGCTGCCGGTGGGGAAAGCGACCGTTGAGCTAACTACGCCCGAAGTCGCGCAACCTGCACGCCGTTCCTCCTCGACGAGGCTGCGCAGGAAAAGTCTGGACAGTGCAACCCTGTCGGCACAGCCGATGCAGGTGGTGCTGCGGTTAAATAATCTCGAAAAGCGGGTGGAAAACGTGCAGGCAGTCCAGATGCCAGTCAAGCCGGAGGTCAGTGAGTGTGAAACGGCCAGTACATCCAGCGCCGGTACCAAACAGGTACCGGAGCATCTTCTCGACCGGTTGAAGAGTCTGGAAGGTGTGGTGGTGTCGGTACGGGAACTGATCGACCAGAGTGCACAACAGTTCCAGAGCCTCCGGTCTTCACGCTCGCGACGTTCCGTATCACCGGCTGCCGATCGGAAGGACTCGTACAGATTTATCGAACGCTGTCTGACGGAGGTGTCGAAGCTGTTGCGAGAGAGCTGCGATAACTGCGTCGTTCCGGTGGAAGGTGCCGGCTATGGTAGCGTTATAGTGCTACCAGAATCGAACCCAATCAAGCTTGCACTAAATCAGCTTGAGGCACAGCTGAAGAGCAAGCTGGCGGATCTGCTCAAGCAGCGCCGTATGTTGCGCGAAACGAACGGACTCACCCAGCGGAAGGACATGGAACTGTTGGCCGAGCGGATCGCGTTCGAGAGCGTGTGCTTCGGCAGGTTACGGCACGCTTTAGAGCGGGCAGAAAACCTGCAAGAGTTTGAGGAGCGTCAAACGAAGGTTGAGGTGTGTGAAACCATCCAGCTAATGTCGATGCTGAAGGCGAAACTCTCCGGCAAATGTGTGGTACGGCCGAGCAGCAGTGCCGACGTCCTAGCCAGTGTGCTGGCTCGCAAACTCATGCTTTCGGCCGGTCGTACGAGCACGATCCGTTCGCTTTCCTTCCCACCCATCGGTACCGCCCTGCTGGACGATCTGCTGCGACAGCAGAACGAGGTGCACCTGATCGCCAAACGCTACAAAACGACGATCATGGAAAACTTAGCATACGGGCTGGCGGCCGAAACGCTCTCCTACATTGCTTCCTCGCACGAAACGGTACAGGGTGCGGTACAGGAAGCCTGGCGCCAGGCACAGGAAGCGGTCAATGCCGAGCTGGTCCAGTCGGAGATCGCACACATCATGATGCGGAATGCGCAGCGCTATGAAAGTTCGCTAGCGCCCGCCTTCGGATACGCACTGTCCACACAGGAGCGCATTACTTTCGAAACGTTTGCGGACGCGGTACATGAGGCACTACGACGGGAGATGGATGCCGCCTTAGGGCAGCTAACCGAGTGCTATGAAGAAACGTTGGAAAAGATGAAGCGTGGCCAGTGGCGACTGCACCTCGAGCAGGAGCGCAAACCAAGCGAAGGACGTCAGCTACTGGCAGAGTTTGCGGACATTATCGCCCACAAGGCGTTGATAGATGCACGCGTGCAGGTCCTCAAAGGTGACTATGTGCCGAAAAAGTTGGCCCAACCAGATGCTTCCGAAGCTTCCGAGCGCGTCTTTAGTGTCGCCGCCTTAAAGCAGTACGAGAACCTGTACACGGACCTGACCGCCGATCTGGAGGTCGCGAATGCCGATGACATCCTTGCCGAGGCGGACTTTAACTTCATGTACAAGTACTTTACCAGTGAGCATGCGCTAAGCAAGGCGGAAGTGAAGGAGGTGTCGGCGATACTGAACGAGCTGGAGAGGTCTGTGGTGGCGCTGCAGGCAACGCTACACCCCGAGCATGGTAACGCCGGTGCTGCTAGCGCGATCGATGTGGACAGTTTGCGCAGCATTCACACACGGTGCGTGGAGATTCAGCAGCGCATTGATTCGTTGATCAGTGCCGCGAAACAGTTGCAGTCACGCAGTGAACAGTGTGGCCGGCTGCAGGATCGCCTAAAGCAGATGACGGAAGAGCACGAGCGTGAGCTCGGTTCGATCCGGCAGCAGCACGAGCAAAAGCTTGCCACACTGCAGCGGCGAATCGATGAGCAGCAGCAGCGCATTCAGGCGATCGATGGTGAACGGGCAGAACTGCTCGAGCGACTAAACAACGAGCGCAATCTGTTGAAGCAGAAGGAGAAGGAGCTGCACGAGCTATCCGTTCGGCTGACACGGATCGATGCGGCCAGCAACGAAAAGGACAAGGAGATCGAGGATCTGCTCGACAGCTACGATCAGGAGTGTAAGAAGGCACGCTCGCTGAAGGATCGGTGCGAGGAGCTGGCGGACAGTTGTCGCAAAACGGCGGCCGAGTACGCGGAGCTGGAGAAGGAGCGAGATTATCTGTACGAGCAGATGCGCAAGGAGCAGGACCACGTGAAGAAGCTGGAGAAGCATCTCGAGATGCTAGAAGCGGAGCATGCCCAGCAGGTGGACAATCTGCACGCCGCCTACCGGGAGCAGCAGATGGCGAACGAGCTAGACTCGCAGAAGGATAAGGACGATGAGGACAGTTTGCGGTCGCGCTACCAGGCAGAAATCGAGCAGTTACGGGTAAGTGTTTTGCAAATTGCCTACATTTAGGCGCCCTTTCGTAGAGAATGGAAATTTAATTTGGCGTTTGCTGCACAATGACAATTTACTGCAGGCACTTTGCGAGAAGGGACTAGCTGCGATGGAAGCTTCACATAAGCGCATCATTCACGATCTGGAGGAGAAACACCAGCAGGAGATCACCAAGCTCATTCTGGAAAAGGAGCAAGCGTTGGCCGAAGAAACACAGGTAAGAGATATTGGGAGACGGAATGTTAGTAAATGAAACTCACTTTCCGGATGGATGCATTCTCCCTTCCCTAGGCAACACTGGCAGCACTCGACGCCATGAAGAAAGCACACCAGAATGAGGTACAGCGAGAGGTGACGCGCTTCAAGCAGGAGTTCCTCAAACAGTTCCAAAAAGGAGGTCAACCGCCACAAGCGTACCGCGAGAAGGAGTAAGTCGATGTAAAAATTGTATACAACAAAAAAATCATTTTCTAACCGTATTTCCTTATTCCCTTGCAGACAAGAGCTCGAAGACGTTCGACTTGAGATTCTGTCCCTGTCCGAAAAGTACTCGATGAAGTGCGTTGAGACGGCTGCGCTCGAGGAGAAGCTTCGTAATGCGACGCAACAGTTGAAATGTTCTCAGCAACATATTCAGCAGCTTGATGTTAGGTAAGACTAAAGCACCGAGCAACCACCAATGGTCAGTTTACTTATCTTAAGGCTTTTTTTCCAGGAACAAACAACTTCGAGCACACTTTGTCTCAAACCAGCCGGAAGAAACGTCTTCTGTTGTACCATCACCAACCAGCAGTGTCGTAACGCCAAAGGATACCAACCTGTTCACCAGCAACAGCACGGTAAATAGCTCGCTTGGTTTACTGCACCCGTACTCAACTATTTAAGAAAAAAACAGCCCTTCTTCTCTGTACAATCCACAATTCCCTGTTTTCCATTGGCATGTACTGATGATAATGATTGAATTTTGTTTAACTGTGAGGCACCATTTTTTGTGTATTATGAATTTTTGTTTTGTATCACATCACATATGTTCACTTTGTCACCCTCTGGAAAGCATGTCAGAAGTGAAGCATGGCCACAAAGTACCCACCCATTCCTTTATCAATTTCCATTTTCCGTGTGTTTCGTTTGTTTCGTGTGCCATTTTGTATCTTTGACAAACTCTTGTTATTATTATTTTTTTCCTAACGGCTAACCACTAACAACAATCGTACCAAAAATCACCAAAAAAACAAAACTCAACCCGTTTACAACAACAAAAACACAATATCCATCGCACATCACACCTCAACACGGAATGCTGATGGGCACAACGATGGCGGTTGTGCAATACTATAGCAGCAGCACCTTGAAAGTTCACCACCACGAGCCACTATAGCTAAGCGAACAGTTATCGGCAATGCATCGCCTACCACACCGATTCCAACGACACCAACGACGATCGTACCGACGTCGGTGCCGATCGAGCCCACCAGTGCGCCACCGCTCGAGATGCTCGATCTGCGCGAGTGTCAACATCTACTGAACAATAAGAAAGAATCACATCCACGGTTGAAGTTCACCGAAGGTAGCCACTCCGTTTTTTTTTTTTTTTTACACATTTCACTTTCACTTCTCACTTTCCTCTACACTGTTTACACGTTACTGTAGTGGTAGCGTTGTTTCTTTGGGTATTGGTTATGATAAATTCATTAGTTGCATGTTTTTTTTTCTTTATATGCTTTAATAATTCGCTATTATTATTCCTCTGTTACATGTTCCTTTTTTGGTTTGAATCGCTTACTGTGTTGTATGTCTTTCTTCCTTTTTTACGTTTTATATTCCACTGCATGTTATTTGTTTAATTGACATTTGAAATTTCTCATCTTCTTAAACTATTTATATTTTGGGGAATTGTCCAATATGTTTTTCTTTATTTTTTTCTTTCTCATCTTCTTCAGTTATTTATTTTTTGGGGAATTGTATAATATGTTTTTCTTTATTTTTTCTTTTTACAATTGTTATGCTTTGTTCTTTTTTTATTTGTGGGGGAATTATTGGTAATATATCTACCTTACTTGTTGCTCAATGGATGCACAAAATTTCTAACAAAACAATAAAAAAGAAGAACGGCTAAGGTGGCCGTATATTTTAAATATCTGTATTCAACTTTATTCTTTAGCTTCTGCTTTTTCCGTTTCATTTTCTGCTTGTTCCATTATTGGTTTCACCACATCTCGAGTGTGGCAGTATGATCATTCTATAAAAATCTGTTTAATTTGTAAACCCGGTTTTTCT
>KB701748.1:0-23880 GCA_000349165.1 Anopheles christyi | reverse complement strand
GTTGGGAAGAAAAAAGGATGTTTAGTGTTTCTGGTCGGCACCTAATGCACACATTTCCCTTTCGCTTCAACCCACGTCACCGGTGCAGAATTCGTGAGCCCGAAGAGGTGGCGCAACAAGCGGTCCTTCGGTTGATTTTGGGATATCAAATTACGTTTAATGCTTTTCATATACAGTTTCCTCTTCACACGCTGACCAACGTGAGTTTTACGTGCTTTCTACGTGAATTCAGCATATCAACTATGTTGTTGGACAAATATTTCAAGCTGTTTTTCTTTTTCAATAAAAACTACCAATGTTTTGTGACAAATAAAATAGAAACATGAAATGTTTTACATTTAATGCTCATACAAAATTTAACAGATTATTTTGTTGGCGATTCAATCGTTTGCATTAATTTGTTTGCTTTGGTTCCACCTAAGCCCTTCCCTACAATTTCCCTATACTGCAAGAGAAAAGACCAGCGGATTAAAGGATTAGCCAAATTGATCCGAAATTACATCCACTGTTCCAGCCTTGAAAGCCGTACGAACAATCTACATTGATTTGAAGAGAAAACACATTTCCGGTTTTTAGAGTATTAACTTTTGATGATTTTTTGTTTCCAAGAATAATAGATTCAAAGAGCATCATCAGAGCAAAGCAATGACATTCGTTTTGAAAATTCAATGGAACAGTTGAAACAGAAAACTCAACAGACTTTTCACCACCTAAGCCGGACATTTATTCCAACTATCCAATTTCGTTTATTTTCCTTTTTTTCGCTTCTCTTGTTCCTGAAAATAAAGTCCGTTTGCGTAGATCATCGGGATGCCATGATTTAAAGTTTCGAACGAAAAAATGAAAATCCATTCGTCAACAGTCTCCGGTGATCCAAACACCAACCAGGAGGTATGCGACGGGTACAAAATTAAATTTTCATTATTGAACAGTCCACGATTGCTCTTCTCGGGCAGATTCTGCCGCCTGGAGCAGCAGTAGCTCAACAGTTGGCCATCTATTATCCGCACGCCTGCTCGCTTGCCGCCCGTTCTCTCACTCACGCACTCTTCAGATCGATATCCTTTTCATCATCGCAATGAACCTCGATAAGACACAAACTGGCAAGTCCGAAGCATCCACCATCACCATCATCAACGCCGGCATCGACCGGGGAAAACGTGAAAATTTAATCACCTTCCCAGTGCGCCCTCAGTACAGGCGTAGGAAAAAAACACTGGCCATATCGCTTGCCGTCGATCGGTATGGTACAATTCATCCAGTTTCTATTAGTGAGGGAAGGCACACACACACAGAGATATACTTGGGAAGTTGAAACGGCCACCTCGATTGTGAAAAGTTGGCATTCTTCCAGTGGGAGCAATTTTGAAACCAAAACACTTAAAGCCGATTACACCATAGTTCATTTTCCTGTTGGGAAAGCCTGCATCTGAAGTATGAGCATCTTTAATAAGGGGTTTTCTCTTACAACATAAACACAAGCAAGGGAAACAAAAAAACTGTTTAAAGCATACCATAATGAATTTGCAGCACCCACTCACATGTTGCGTTCGATTCTGACCAAAAGCTATTTGAACATACGCATATAGTAACTTTCTTTATAACACAAAAAGTTTAAAGAAAGAAGTTGAATTCCGCAAATTCATCACCAGAAACGTCGGTGCAAATGCTTCCCGGTAAAAAGGATGGAAAAACTTTTAACAACATGGCCCCGCATTGCGCACATCGTAAAGTGTTGGTAGAGATTTTTCTTTTCATCGAAATTCCATTACAATGTTTCGTTCCCCTCTCACAAGCACTCTGTTCCACATAAACCACCAGAAACTTGCCTCTCACCAAGCCCAGGACGAAGGAAGCTAGCCTCGGAAATTGATGAAAGATGTGATCAACGAACGAGCCTAACCATCAGACGATAAATACAAAAAAACGATGGACTAGAAAGTCGATTCGCTCACATACACACACACACACACACACACACACACACATCTCTTCTTGGCTGATAAAATGGAAAAGAAGTTTGATCTTCAAAAACCACACATACAATCATAAAAAGGATTGTGCAGGATTGTGTTCGTATCCGCGAACGTGGGTTAATGCAGCTAGAGAAATGAAGAAAAATAAATGCCATCTTCAGTGGTCCAATGAAGGAACGTCGTCCTCGTCGTCTTCATCGTGGTAAGAGAAGTACAGTCAGCTTAGATGAAGTTCAGATGAAGCAAATGTGATACTCAAAGTGAAAAACGAGTCTTAAAATCACCATAATATTCACCGCACAAGGCATGCGAGCGAAAGTTTCATCTGGGTTGATTCGTAAAGCAGTGAATCGTTAGCAGCTTGGGCAAGGTACCAGGAAGACAAAAGCTGAAAGGGTAATGCGACGGCAGAGGCATGGTTATCTAGCATGCTTTACGATTTTTTCTTGGTGTCGACAGAAAAGGCGAAACTTTTCTCCATATAAGAGCAAACTTTGCTTAACACAATGCAGTTTTCCTCCCAACTTCACATACTCTCTTCTCCCTTTATCTGCCATTTCTCGGTAGGAAGTATAATGAACAGTAGTGTGCTTCTGTTTGAATGAGCGATCCCTGGCTTCTTGTCTCATTTCCTATTCTCCTTATCTCTTTCCCTCTCAACCTTACGGTATGCATCGACGATTGCACCTTCTTCAGTTTAATGCAGGCGTGTGTTACCCTACGGTACTTACTGAAGGGAACTTTGTTAATTGAATAAGAGGTAGTTGCTTCTTCGCGGGAAGAGAAGCATACCGCGTTCCGTTTCCCAGCAGCTTGATTGTAGCTGATTATGTTTGCCACAGGAAGCGCGAGCGCTCGCTATCGTTACATCTCGCTAAGCGCTGGGGATATCTAATAGGATGTGAAACCTGACAGGGAAAAGAAAAAGCACAAAACGAGGCTTTTGCAAACGATCTGCTCCCACAGTGTTAGTAAGCCCCTGCTATATATATATATATATAGATATACAACATGGCAACTGCGAACACGTGCGTACAAACGAGCAATACCATGCTCGAGGATGTTGGATACTATGGAGCGCTACAGCAGTATTAGCGGCGTGGTGTGTAATTTGATTTATGGTTTCAATTAAGTGATATCGGAAGGATTAGACATTTATCTTTCGAATGGGAAGTGATGCCACTGGCAGCCGCAGGAGCCTTTTTCGTGAAGATTACGCTCGAAATTAATTATGAGGTTAGGATGCTTACTAGAAAGATTTATTCTTCAGAACATTGCCCGATGTCACACACATCCATTGTAATGGAATTACACACCAGTGTTTCACTTCTATTTTTGGGATGCCTGAGTAGGCCCTTTGTTATTAATTTGAATTCGGTACCGCTAAAGTTCGAATTCTACTTCATTTACCCTCCCTTTTCCTACGTTACTATTTCTCCAACCCTGGGCTAATAAGAGTTCGATTAGACTCGTCGCTGTCAAAACAAAAACGGAGCCAATATCAAAGGAAAACATCGCCATCTTTCGGTCCTTCACAGCTGTCGCTCATTTGCCCAATTTCCGACGAAATGCAGGCATTTTAAGGACATTTGTCTGCAAGATGAAGATCCCCGGGCAAGCTGTCAAGCCTCGCCGCTTCGATGAAGCAAAAAAAAAACTCAAACTTCCTTTTACGTTAAATTCAATTACGCCTTGCGACACTGGACTACCATCATTCGTTTCATCTGCTACTGCCAGTCTTACAAAAAAAAAACCCTGAATGAACGCACCGAAACTCAAACACAATAAAAGCCAAATGAAATCCATCAAACTGCCTCGTGCGACATTCTGCCACGGCACAATGAGACAAAGAAAGCTAGAGCGATTACATAGACAACGCTTTGATCTGTTAGCGTTTTGTGGGGGTAAATTGAAGAAAAAGCATCCTCGGTCTGCTGGGAAATTAGATGCGTTCGACCGTGACACGAAAAGCAAAGGCGGTAAGGAAAAACACTTCTTTGGAAAGTGAAAGCTTTCCCTCCTTTTCCGCCCTATATGATACACCTGTAAATACTTAGAGCCTGTCATCGCAACAATTTTCCTCCTTCCTTACGTCAAAATCAACGGTAGTGCTTGATGGTCGTCGTTTCGAGAAAAACTTTTACACAACTTACCTTGAAGCCTTTGTACCATTCCTTGATTGTGGACTCGTCGTATCGGGTGTGCGATTTGAGAAAGTCCATGTCCTCCTTGGACAGGCGGTCTTTACTACCTAAGCAGCCCATGTCCTGGTTTTGTGGGAGAAGAAGAAAGTGAAGAAATCAGATTAATATGCGTCATTATGGATGTTGTTTGTACGATTCGATTCAACTTTAATGAAGATATTGATAATAGGAATGCGAACCGCTGCACACTCAAGATAAATTTAAGCATTGTTTAGGAAAGAAAAGTAAAATACATGGTATAAGTTGCATAAAGTATTAATTAAATATGAATTAAAAATTTGATAACGGCAAAAAATAAAGCATGTTTATGTGATGTCGATATTTAACAAAAAAATATCCCAATTATTTTACACGCTTTTAAATAAACACCAAACAATTTCCCTAAAGCGTAACGCTAACCCGGCAAAAAATCCTTACTTTTCATGCAATCATGCGAAACGAATAAAAAATGCAAAAATAAGGCTTCAAACAATGTGGAAGATTTCATCTCGCCACTGCTTCGATTACAACCGACTCCATGCGCAGCTCCAAATTTGCAAAGCGTTAGTGTTTTGTTTTCCCACCTTCACGCAAAGCAACGTATCATCGTCCTCGCGTGTAAACGGATTAGTGTACGGATCGCCAACCGTCGGATCGGCCATCACTGTGCCACCGACCAGGAAGCAAAGAGCCACCCAACGTAGCAGCGCTTTGGGGCTCCATGATCGTCCAAGTGCTTTGAGAAGCAACATTGAGTGTGGCCCACTTTGACGTATGCTGTTTCAATGTGTATGCTGTGTTTATCTGTAGTGTGATGTTTTTTGGTGATGTTTTTCCCAATTTTTTCAATACGTGATGTGCTAGTGTGCGAAACCTAAGCGAAACCAAAAATCATCTCACTGCAAGTTGACAAGAAAAATAGAAAGACAAAGATAGAAGAAGAAGAAGAAGAAGAAGAAAAACAAGAACAGTGTAAAAATGAAAAATGTGATAAAGAGGTATAGAAATGTAGTAAAAGTGATGGAAAGAATCAGATAGATGAAATAATTTCTCTATTAACAATAGCAATCAGATAGGAAAGTTTGGTGATGTTTGACAACTACTTATAAACACCTTCGGCCTACGTTTAACATGACGTGACGACGGCATGGGCAAAAGCCTGAAACTTTTTTGTTGTAGTACAACCAAAAATATGGCTTTGATTCCAGAATAACTTTGTTAACAAGGCGAAACGATATAATGGGCGGACTTTTGTATGTTGTTCTCTGCCTAATAGGATTCAATTCCGGTGTGTCAATAACAGTATAGTGCCGGTGTCAAAGTGTATCAAGGCAAAATAAAATGACGAAAGAATCCCCCCCCCCCTACACACTTTTTCCCCTAATCCGATTACACCGAAAGTATGCTCTCCGGTTCCATCAATACTGTTCCAATCAACAAAACATTCAGGTTAGCGTGGAATCAAGATAAACGTGTTCCTTATTTGTAGGAAAATCGAATACTGCTTTATAGAACCTTTTATATGAAACGGTGCGAAAAAAGCTTGCTTTGGGATGGAAAAGGGGAAAGTTATCTTCTCTTAAAACAATGCAAGAGCATCTACGACCATCAAATTCGTTTCCAATCGCAACACCAAAATAAGCACACAATAAACCAATCCAATGGAAGTAATTTCGTCTTGCTCGTATCAAACTCGTTTTGTGTTTCTTATTTGATGCGTTTTTTTCGGTACGTAGGGTAACGATGCGATGTAATCGAATCATGTCCCCATTTCGATCAGTCCACGTAGTATTGGTCCCGATCGCATCAAAGTTCTATTTTTAAGATCTATTTGTTCCACTTGAGACATTTATTTGGGGAATTGCTGATGGTTTGTACCGAGGGACACAGAAACGAAATGCCGTCTGTTTTTCCATCAGCAAATTATAACCTTGTGATTTTATACAAACAAAACATTGAAGTTGGTGTTTAAAACAATATTTTATCTATGCTCTGCTAGTGCCATTGCCCAGAGTACTTTCACAGAAGATGAAAACAACTTAACTTAATGAAGTCATGCACTAAAAAAAGTCAAATAACCCAACATAATCCACTTCACTTTGAAAACCGCAACCGTTCAATTGGTTTTGATCAACCGACCTCAGTTAGCTACACACTTCACGGTGGTTTCGGTTTCGCTACGCACTAATAATCTCGACACGACCAAATGAATTCATTCCATTCTCCACCTGATGCTCACGCTTCGGTGTGGTAGCTTTGGTGGATTAAATTATTTATCAAAAGCAATAAAACTGCCTTGGTGGTAAATATACAAAATAGACAGTAGTGTTTGTGTGAGTAATGCAGTTTTTTAAGCAAAAAAAAAAGCAATAATACTACTCAAAAGATTAGAACCAAATACGACTTATTCCACACCCAACCAAACACATAAAATCTGCATTGCCAGCAATCTGTCACGCTCATCACTCGCGCTGGACTGATACAAAGCCACTAACGGTAGTAAAACTCCATCACAGAAATACAGCGACATTCGGCTCTAATCACCTTCCGTCGCTTTCATCGACCCAAAAGCAAACCAAACAAGGATTTCCAAATGGAATATGTTTTGAATGGTAAATCGAAATGCATGCCAACAAGCATCGAACATTGCGCCCTTCCTGTACCAAACCACACAGTGTTCAACCCAGAAACCGATCGAAATACTCGTTCGGGGAGAGTGTGGTTTTCCAATAGTCAATCGACCACCGACGGAAGGGAAAACCAACCGTCGCCGGACCCGGCACATCCCACTGGTTGGTGGGAGCTGTTGCAAAATTGAAAAACGATTTCCCGTCAATCCATCCTCACTGCTTTTTCTCTGTGCATCCTTCCCTCTCTGCCACATTCTCCCTCTCTTTCTCTCTCTCTGTAATCGAAGTGACCAACAGACACTCATTTCTTTTCATATCCTCCATTCCACTCCCACGCTTTAGATAATCGTTGCTACAGCCTTACCGTGGCCAGACCGATCTCGTTTGGTCAGCCCATTTGGGATTTTCGTAACGGAGGAGCGCGCACACGCACACGAAGCATTTCCAATTTGCAATCGTGCACACAACGTGGGGTGGGTGGATTGCTAACACCAGTGGGATTAAATGCACCAACGAGGACTACCGCTTACTAGCGTTTCGTCAGGAATTAGAACGGCAGGCGGAGAGAATGGAAAATGTGGGTTTAGAGGCTACTCCCATCGGTAGCTTCCCGTTTCCAAACCCACCCAACGGTACACCACCATTCTCATTTATCAGTCTAACCAGCAAGAATCAGCAGTTTGATGAGCCGATGGTACAAGCGAGTTAGGTGCGTTTGTTCGATTCGCTGATGTAGATAAAAATTCAATTTACTCTCATCAATAAGCAAAACTAAATGAACAGTTTGCCCAAGAACGGTTTGCCTCGGAAAAGGTTCGACATTTGGTATAAAAGCGCCATTTTGCAATGAATGCAAGTAATCAGAGAATGGGTCAGTGGTACTTGTAAATGTTATTCGCACACAACAGGGTTGACACATTTTTTTGTGAAAGGCGTTTCATGTCACATCTGATAAGTTAGTCTGTGATTGACTAGGCGTCTCCATTTTGATTTAGAATTTATGATTGTTATAAAATAGAGCAGAAAAGACCAATTCTTTAGGTTTTCATGCTGTGACTAAATTTAAATTAGATTTTTATGATAAATTGCAGTTTTATCGTCAAACTATCACCGATCGACAAAGCAAAACAATTCAAAGTATTTGTTCGCCTTTTTTATTTCAAATAACCATGCGTCTCCATTCGGGTTTCATGGCGAACATATTTTCCACAATAATAAATCTCTGCATTACATACATTAAAACCATATTCATATTGACTAAGGTGTCGTTTGAAAATGTTGATACCTACAAAACTGGTACAAAAAATTAAAATAGAAGAATAGAAGAAGCGAATATAGACATAAATTGAACATTTAATTAATCATTTCTGCGTACCAGGCTGCTGCAACAAATGTACGAACTACACTTGCTCCCTTAACGATGTACAAAAAGTAACTCGATGTGAAAAACATTCTGCTTTCCAAAGACCCTACCCCCTCTCCCTTAAATCTGATAGCACAAATTCGGTGTGTGTGTGTATGGTTGAGATTTTTTTTTGCTTTACAAGGAATGCTTGTGAATCAATTGTTCCGCGGTTTCATGTACGGTAAATGTTTTGATGAATATCCGTACATTGTATCATGAAAGCGAAACAGTACAATTAACACCTCTATTGAATGAAAGAACTTCAACAAGTACAAAGTTAGGCAATTTAGAAGGGTAAACTGTACAAAGCATTGTTGCTTTTATTATTTACATCTGTATTGCAGTATTGTTGAGCATAAAACTCTTACTTCAGAAGCGTACCTACCATTAATTGCAAGGTAGATGATGTTTTGCACCAGTCTGTAGCGAAGAAAATCAACCTTCAACTTTGCCCTATCGAAGTTAAATACGCTAAACGAAGTACCACATAATTAGCATAGTGAATAAATAATCCATGTAAATTTCCTACACAAACGAAACATTCAATCCATCTTGATTATCGTTCACTCCCCGAAAAGCGAGAGAGCGAGAGAGAGAGAGAGATTTCGTGTATATAATCGGCATGGTCGAAAGGACTGGTTCGTCACAAATAATTTCTCATTCTATTTTTGCTACATCCCATCGGGGGCATTGGCTCACCAAAGGATCAGACAAACAATTTTCACCATTTGCAATGAAAACCCTTCCAATCACGTCAGGACGTCGAAAGTAATCCTATCTCCGCATTGGGGAAGGACCCTAGGGAAATGGTCATCTTCGTATCCGCTAGCAACCAACCACCTTCAATGACCCACATATCCCAAGGGACCGGCAGCCTGAACATGGTTCGGGAGTCTATGTTAAGGGCCAAGCAAAACCCGAAACATAAATAACCGAAGCCAATGGAGCGTCCCAATACAGTGAGTGAGTATTGCTGTGGTTTCCCATCGCTGCGGAAAGACAAAATGCCCGACAAAGAGGTTTAACTCTGGTTTGTGTGACGGTGTGGGTTTGTGCTTCAGATTGCCAACGAGCCGAGCAAAGTTGGTGCCGAAGTGTGGTTTCAGTTTTTGTACACAGTTTATGGTTCCTTGTAGCATACTTCCATACTTTTTGTTGAGCTGCTTCCATTTGTTTTAGTACATTTCCCTCCTACTACTTTGCAACGGGCAAGTGTCAATGATTGTACGTGAGCCGAATTAAACATGCTGTTCGAAAGCCCTTGACCAACACGTTCGCTCTCTCAAAGAGGAAATTGGTCACACGAAAGACCGGCAAACATATCTAGCATCATCAGTTCCTGCAGCACAACCATTTAGAATAAAATAAGGTTGCACACATGTACAATTCTACAGCTTTGATCTTGACAGTTTACTGCAAAATACTCAATGTATAAAGTGTGTTTGGCTGTAAATAGTACAACATATTCATACAAAAGAATTTAAAAAACGCCTGGTTCTGACTGTGGCAGCTTCTCTAACATAAATACTAAAGTATATTGACATCATGGCGCCTACTTAAGCTTATGTCCTCGTTTAAAATTCCAAACATGTTTGCAAATACAACTTTTCTTTCTATGTGTGCTACAGTAACAATGAAAAATGTATAGCTGTCAATGGGCGCAAAATGTAGTACCTTGCGAAATGCCGCCTTTTCTCACGCCCAAAAACAACACATTGTAACATACGCACCAGTGGATCATCTATTTTATCCTAACTATCCTTGATTATTTTTGAACGAGCATTGACATGGGTACGTCTCTACGGTTTTCAAAAATACCTTTCTCATACCTGTCCACCCCACTAATTGTTTATCCAACGTGTAGCAATGGAGTATGTGTCTGCTTCTTATTCTATTTTTTGTAATGTTGGCATATCTGCATACTGTGAATTGTTTTTCATTACCAAACAGATACCTTTATTCGATGATACCATTAGCCTTTCTTTATTCCTTTTAAAAAAATTAAAAGGCGCAAAAAAGCAAGCAGCACGTTAGCGTTATTGTCTGGGTAATGGAATTATAACCCATTAAGTGTAAATACGTGTGTGGTCAAGCGCTTTAAAGTATTAATAAAATACCTAGTTTATTTGCATGATAAAACTCCCATTTTTTTTTTGCGGAGCATTGAAACGCTGCCACATTCTTTCCAAATTTCAAGATTCGCTGAACAAACTAGCAAACGACACATTTTCCGCACGCTTTCAAAATTGTTTTCAAATAATGTTACAGTCGTTGGACAAAATGGTCTGGGAAACTGTTTTTCTCGGCACAGATACGGATCTTAACTATAATGTAATTTCCAAACCATCCAAGCGAATCACATCCCGCCCCGTTACGAACTGAAGAGCAATGTGATAAAAGAACGTTACGATAACTATCGCCCGATAACAGAATCCCAACAAGCAGGTACTCTATCGATACGACCAAGAAAATCCGTTGCATCCGTTTTGGAGAACCACGTGTACCGGTAGAACCTGGTATTATCCGGCACAGCTCGGTCGCGATGCATCTGGAAAACATCGATCGACGACTAGATTCAATTTGAAGCAATTTTCGTAGAGTTTCACGATGCATGAGAAAAGCAAACATTCTTCTCGCATTGACTCCCAAAGCGGCCAGTCCGGCAGAGCTGGTTTGTGTATCATTGGGAGCATTTTTATTCAGTTACGTACAATTGTAACGATATCAGCACACCATCGGCCCCAGCTTAGGTAGCGGTGTATTACGGGCCATTCCGTTCGGTGGTACACGAAATCGGTGGACTTATTTTCTCTATCAGTACTACTGCTCCCAATTTAGTTTACATATCTCCTCTCTTTTTTTCTTTTTCTCTCTTCTGCTCCATTTGATTCAGCCAAAAGGATGGAGAATATTTTTCTGCCTTTATCGTTTTCTCTTTTTTTTCATGAAAACCAAGGCAGGGATTTTCCCAGCCTGTTTTTTTGGTGTTATTTATTTTTTAACATCACATCGCATCTGTTTATGTGTTTCCCATTTTCCAATAACGTTAGCAAATAACATTGAAACCCAGCGAAGTGTACTGAATGCGAGTGGTTGTTTGGCAAACGATAGGTTAAACAAATAGAACCGAGCATAAACATGTTTGGAAGAAAGCCGGAAAGAAAAATGAAACATATATAAACGAGCGAGCGAACTTGTTGGTAAAAGCCCAAAGGTCATGCGTACATTAAATATGGCATCGTTATCGGGAATACGGCATATCGTACCGAATTTCGGATCACTTGATTGACTTGATTTTCAAGTTTAATCACTTTCTAGATGCATTTCATACACGTTTAGCAGCTTTTCTTTCGCAACGCTCCTACTCTTAAAATGTGTAAACAAAAATTCCTGTTAACCCATTAAGCGCTTTGCTTCGAGACACACACTTAACATTTGGCGCAGATTTGATGATCAAAAGAAACATTTCCCCAATGTTGAAACAGAAGTTGAACCAAACCTAACCTCTCAAATAGACAAACAACTCATCTTCATTACTCGCGTGCGGTTGCGGTCATTCACTACAACGCACCGTCATTGCATCAACGAAAAACCATTCCATTCCATTCCCCTGAAACCGAACACCCCTCCTGGGGTATACAAAACATTGTCTTTGTGAGTATGCTCAGTCATTGGAAGTGGTGAAAGGGTTTCTTCTTTCGTCCCCTCTCAGGGGCACTTTGTAATATATTCCTGCTTTTCAACGGCTACAGCTGTGCCGATGATGGATCGACAACCGTACATCATCACATCCATCTCACACAAGACCCCACTTTGGCGCAGGGTCAATGAAAAGTTACAGCAAATAGTTTGTAAAGCCACATTTTACACCGAGAATGAAAGTTGTTATTTGTTAATTCATTCAATATTTGTTCATCATTTTTTTATTGAAAATTTACTTTCACTATAAGCTTTGCTAAGTTGATTGCACAATATTGGCCGACTTCTTCTTCTTGCTTGGCGTAAACGACCTACGAGGTCATGCCGGCCTTAAATAGGCTTTCTAGACTTATGTTTTACCACGTAGCCGGATAGTCAGGCCTTGCTACGGGGGGACAGTCCGGATGAGAATTGAACTACGTCCGGCCTTTACAGGAGCCGGCGCGTCATCCATTAGACCACCAGGCTGCCCCATTGGCCGACTTGTATGTGGCATTTATAAAAAAAAAAAAAAAAAACATTTTAAATGCTCGCATAACAGACTAGTTACTGTCATAATGAGCAATAGTTCTTCAATATCTTATCCTTTCTGGTTCAAACTTTCAAAAACGGAGAGAGACCCTTTCACCCACTCAGCGTCACGCCAGTTTAACATCATTTCTTCGCCATAAAGCATAACCTCTTCAAAACAGCCACTTCAAACGAACAGGGCTGAACATAAACATTTACACTTATTTACACTTGGTTTGCTTACTCGCAAAGACGTTCGTGGGGTACAGTGGTTGCATCTTGCATCGTGAAGATGGTTCGTGGTTTACAGGAGCTCACAATAAACTAAAACATGACAAGTAATCTTCACAGCGCAAAAGACAAGGGCTATATTTTCAAACCCATTTCACCACTGACAACACATAAACTCATGCTCATGCCATCATCCTCTAAAGGTAAAGAGGGGTAAGGTATGACGGGCAAATAACGAAATGATCATTTCATGACAAACATTGCACTAACTGAACTTTTTACAACTGCCATCCAGCAGGGGGTGAGGAGTACATAATTACACCATAATTTGCTCGGAAAAATTAGAACGGCAAAATTCATTGCTCTCAGCATAATTTCACTGAAACGGTAGCAGAAAACCAACCACGGAAGCGTAGTACAATTTTCGGCCAACAAGCAGCACTAATTAGCAGGATAAAAAAAAGAGGTAAACTTGGGAGGCCTGTTAATTCCGGTGGGTGAGCAAATAGGCACACACAAAATGATCTTCCCCGATGTAGGTGGTACAGCCGGCAACTCATAGAAACCGGTACCAAGTTCATTTTCATTTCCTTTCGGAGCGTTGTAACGTTTATGTTTTCCTGCCGTGGCTCACAAGCATGTTGCAGTGAACGCTCCTGTAAACGTCATCTAGTCTGTAAACGTAATATCGGACCGGACCCTGATGATGACATGGTGCAGGTGCAAAGGAACTACACACCATTTATATAGTGTGATGCAACTACCAGACGCCATTTAAAATTAATTATCCACCATAGCTCAACCAGTCGCCATAGTGTAAGGTACGACGACAAGGCTAGAACACATCGATATACAGCGCTCAACGTTTGTACATACGGCAGCACTAGAAAACCAGTTAAGAAAAAAATATATATGTCCCACACTCTGAGTGATAAACACTCACACGCGCCCAGAAACTGCTCTAGGCGGGACACCTTATTTACGGGTCGTTTGTGCCGTGATGATGGACTTGCTAAACAAAAAAAGAATATTCGATGCAGGAACATATAGATGGCCCGGCCGTGATGATGTAGGTTTCTGTTTTCGAGCCCACATTTCCTTTCACCGTCGTTTGCATCATCTGTGTTTGTGTCTTCTAAATAGCTTCTCTCACACCATGTCAGACAACTCCGGAAACAACTTTATTCAACACGGATCCCCAGAACGCATACGTTTTTCCCGTCGGGTTGTGGGCTGCCGACAGGTGGAAGTTAATTTCAATGGTAACAAAAGTTCGTACTTCGCACCTGGAATGGCGAACGATGTTGGCCTGTTGCTCGGTACTGTTAAGGCAACGACGACGTACACGAAAGACTCAGTACAGTTTGATATAGTGTCATAACATCAACTACAATCGACTGCAAACTTTATCGATTTTTGCTTCTGGTGATGAGCTGACAACTTTTTCCTTCGATGAGCTGTAGGTTTTATGACATTGAGAAAGGATTATCGTAATTATTAGATGAAAGGTATTGGATACTAACAACAGCTGTTTTTTTAAAGGTCTGAAGTGTTGGAATTCGTTGAATAATTCAAGTACAACACAACTTTTTTTTTTTTTTTTCAAAAAGACATACTTCAAAATCAGGTAAGAATATTGGAATATGTCAGACGAAAACTTTTAACAATTTGACACTGTATATTTTTGAAGAAGATAACCTGATAAAAGCTCAAACCCCAACAGAAAAAAATGACAAGCTAAAAACAAAAAGGTAGCTCCAACCGCTTTGAGGCCGGTCCTCTTCTACTTCTTCAGCACTTGAACAACAAACAAGGGGTCCTTTGCCACTCACGATGGATTTTAATCCAGCGAGTTGTGCCGAGTAATTGAATCTAAACCGTTTAATGCCACAAATCCTGCTAACGCGCGAAAGGTTCCATTCAGGGCTCAAAAATCCGTGCAAGGGTAACGACCTTCAGAATCCACCGAAAACTACCCAAAATCATCTTTGTTTCATTTGCACCGACAAGTGATTTTCAAAACGTTCACATTTGAGTGGGTGAATGGGTTTAAATACCAGATTTTAGCTTGGTGTTGCCATTATCAAGCTATTCTAGAAAGAAAACATCTCCCAGCACGAACAGAACCATTCACCATTACCAGAACCATTATAAAGCATTCGGACAGGATTTCCAGCTAAAAAGCTATTATAAAAATATACATAAATGTTTCAAAACACTTTGTCCTTCAAGCGACACCAGTTCATCATTTACGGTTACGTGGGAAATAGCATAAGATATTCCCATTTTTTGACAGGTTATGCGTTGCTTATTATCAAGGGATTTTGGGTATGGGATGCCTATTTGCAACCAAACTCAGGGAACTTTTCAAACTTGGCCACAATCTGGAGAACACAAAAAAACAACAAACACACATTATTCGTACACTTTTTGGAGTTCACCGAAAACGGTTGTAACATTTACGCGCTTTCGAACTAAAGGACGTTCGACAATGGCTTGCGGGCATGTGTACACGCCTGCCTTCAAATCCTTTTTTTTTTTTAAGTGAGAAAAAGTTGTTAATTACATAACAACAACAATAAAAGTAAGCAAGTAAGCAAAAGCGTTTTTACCCTAGAACACACACAGCAGCGGCAACAGCACAACGGATGCGGTGTTATCGGGGTGTAATGAAGGAGACCTCCTAAGGGGAAAAAGCTATTGCTATTTTTTACTTGTCCATGCAAACGAAAACAAATTATACTAATGAGATTTTTTTGCTTATGTTCTTTTTCTAGAATGTGCTGAAAAAGCCGGTAATTGTAATTATGGGCAAAGTCAAAAATATAGCTTAGATTGTAAGAAACAAACCAAATTATGCGGATAGTATAAAAACAGGACATGCCTGTCGTATCACTTAAGAAAAACTCTTCAATTTATATTATAGAATAAACAAATACTCAATTTACCGATTTGTTGTGTTTTCCGAGCGATATAGGAAACTGCTTGCTTCAAATAACACCTTCAAATACGACTCACAGACACAGCAACAACACTCTGATCTACTACTAGGATGGAAAAATTGCCGCACACAACAGTCACACTGTACCACCACAAGGAAAGGTTTTAATTATGCTCCACTTTATCACTTTTAAAAATGCGCTGTAATTATAGTAAATTTGGTAAGACACTATTTCATCCACCGTTTCCTTCGATTCGTGAAAAGAATATTCCCTCAGTTTCACTGTTCCTGCTGCGATCGTTAAACACCTTTTGAAATATTGCCGTTCGTTTTCCTTTGCTTGTACGAGCAAAACAATATTTATACACCTTTTAGTATTTTTTCGTTACCACATACAATTTTTAAATCTCACTAAGGTTTGAAATCTCACTAAGGCTTGAAATCTCACTAAGGCACAAAATGTGCTGCAGTTTGGCAAATTGTTTCGGCTTCTTGCTGCCTCCATTTTCTACCTTTCCTGGTTCATGCTCCTTCGTGCTTCAATATTTTCCACCCCGTGGTGAACTAGTAATGTGTCCTTTTTTCGGCCGATGGATTAAACGAATCGTGAAACAAAAAAAACCTTTCCAACCGAACAACGCGTCGCCGATATGGCGTCGAAAATAGATTAAAACCTTATACGCTTTTCGTGTCAGCTTTACTTTCTTGCTAGGTTGCTAGCCAACCCCCGTTCTCTGATGGTTCAACCCTACCGGTTATGCTTTTTAAGGTGGTGTTAGGAAACATGTCTTATCGAATGAGTCCGCAACATGAACCCTGTGAACTTTGGCTGGACTCTTGGCAAAGTCCTCGCGATCGTGACCTCAGAGCCAGCAGTTCTCGATGCTTTCTTGCCAACAACGACCAACACCGAGCCGGACACGTTCAGGAAGGTTGGTTCGAATTCAGCATCGTCGCACTTGAATTTATCGCCACTATTCCATTTCGGATTGAGTGCGGTTAGTATACAAAAGCGAGAACAAAATATTTATCCGCAGAGCCATAGAACACATACACACACACACACACACACAAATACACCGCGGAGAGCAATTCTGCAACAATGTTCCTTCAAACATCTTCCTTTATCTCTTCTATTCGTAGCATCAGTAGCATTTCGAACAGCAAACTAGCAGCATAACTGCAGAGGACATCGCACAACAACGACGATATGTTTGGCTTATTCCCCGTGCTGTCATATGTTCGCAACAGTCATCTAGCAAAAAAAAAGCGCTGGAACAGAAACTGAGATTATAAGGGGGGCCGGGTTGGGTAGGACAAATTGAATTTCGGAAGACGCAGCAGATAACGATTGTCGATTAAGAAGGCTACTCCGACAACGAGCTTGTACTGTTGAACTAACGTTTCCATGGTCCTATGTGCTAGCTACATCCTTACACAGCATTAGCTCGATTATATTGAGCTTCTTGGCTGGACAGCCACAATGCTACATGTAAGAGCGAAAACAGCCAACAATGTGCTCAGCTTCCGATGCGATAAGAACGAATCCTTTCACTGACAGTTTTGGGATCCATTTTTCGGGTTGCGGCTGTTTTTGAGAAACGTTGCAAACGTGCCACTTTGTTGTGAAGCTAGCATAAACGATTGGTTTGACGATGTTCATCACGTTGTCTATAAGCGATTTGGCACTATTTTCATGATTAACTTGAATTATTGCTGTGCCTATAAACACACACTATAATGGACGCCAATGAATGGTTAAAATTAAAAATACCTGGACACTTTTCAAATGCCATGTGTTCTCTCTTCCCAAGAATCAGTTCGGAAAAACAATGTAGCCCAAGTCCAATAGCTCAAGTCATAACATCTTTTGGCCTGTATTTTCAAAACGTCCAGGTCTCCAAACGACTAAACTTGAGGCCGCCCAATAGCTCGGAATGCTACACGATGAATCACAGAAAGTCTCTTACATACAACCTCACCGTGTGCACTCAATACCTGGGACATATTATGCAACCTCCCGGTATTATCCTGTCCTTTATTGCCACCGGGAAAGGAATTCTCCGACGTGGAAGAATGTGAAAGCTTAGAATAAAAAGAACCACCCATCAAACCACGTTACAAAGAGAGCTCCACTATGAATCGGAATGCCTGCTAAGGCACACTGCGCAATAAATCGTCGCACCACGTCGTCGTCGTCGGCACCAGACGTGGATTTGCTGTTTCTCGATGACTTTCGAGACTGTCGGATAAACATACATCTTCTCCTTACCACTAAACAGGACGGGACGACCAACCACCATTAGCGTGGCACAATGTATGTTACCCCAAAGTGCTCTGGTCGGTTGACTTCCAGCAGTGTATGCAAATAATGGACGCAACACTTCACCCCATTCGTGACAACGTCTGTCTTCTTGAGAAGGCACGGTGTGATGAACCAAACACACACACAAACAGGAACCGCTCTTTCATCATCATTCTTCGACGACGATACCTTCTGTGTTCGGGCACGTGTGAATAGTAGCGCCATCTTGTCACACGAGGCAGCAAAAAGGAACAGAGCCAAGGAATAAAAATGTCCCACAAAACAGAAAGCACTGTACAGCAATATACCTGTGTATGGACACCTGTACAGGTAGGCTGGTATCTTGCTTCCCTCTTTCGGCCTTCGCCACCAGATATTGCTGACAAAGCATTAATGCAAATTTCTGATCGTACTTTCCTTTCCCGGTCTCTGGTGGACATACACTTTCTATAAAACACGATCCTAAAGAGTGCCTATTGCGCTTTTGTGCTTCGCGAATGGAATGCTTTTCATCCGTTGCGGATTTAATTTCTTCGCCCTTCCATCCTCAGGCCAGACGCGATTGTATCGGTGAATAGTAGAGATACGAGCAGAGAGATATTCACCAGGGGCCTTAACACGAAATCGGAATAATGTGTACTGCTTCGAGACATTTGTCACGGGTATCGAATATACACCCTCGCCCCCGCACAAATTCTTTCCCCGACAATGGGTTTGATTCCCAATTGGTCGTTTTTTCCACCCAATACTTTCGTCACGCTTTGTATTCACGAGTCGGTGAAAAACACCTGCAAAATATCGATCAGTTTTCCCGCACGATGATGTGTTGAATTTTTGATTCGCTTCTTGGTAACATCCGGTGTCAAATGGTGCCGGAGTTTTACTTGAATCGATTTGCAAAAGCAAATGTATGCAGGGAAACAAATAAAATAAGAGAGCAAAAAAACACTACTCTCTTGTGAATTCCCAGCACTTGACATTGCCGATGTTGCTGGAAGCGTTATTTATGGGCATAAGATATTTTGCAAAGACGCGAACGTGATATGATCGAAAGCAGATTTGCTGTACTCTGTGTTTTGGAATAACTTTTTGTATCAGTTGAGAGTATGATACACAAACAAATATTTCACGAAGCTTTTCGCTCAACACGAAACATAAATCTCCATTTCGGGGAGATGTTGTCTTTTCACTTAAAATGCATACTTTATTATTATTCGTGTTTTGCTTTCATAGCAATCAAACCTGTTTGCAATAAAATTTAGCTTTATTGACACACAGTTAAGTGCCGTACGCTCCGTATCCCAAAAACTTCCTAAAGGTCACGGCAATGATTTTATTCGCGCTCGTTGGCATAACTAGTCAAACAGGCAGCAACAGCAGCACAACAAAACCTTCAGACAAAGGAAAAAAAAACCTAAAGTAAAAGTCATGCAAGTATAATGGCGAGACCAGTGAAGGTGCACAGTGCCGGTGTAAAATAGCGCGACAAAGTTAAACAGCCAAGGACCAACCGGCTTTCTGTCCAACGGGTCTCTAAAGTCAACTGTCAGCAGGTCAGCACTGCACACAGCAAGTTCAATACAGCTGGAAAGGGAGAATAAAGAAAGGTACACCCCCACCGGTAACGTACAACACCTACTCAAACCGGCTATTACCGTTCAATGAGACGAATCCGGATCAGATTAAGAACTTGCAATTGATTGCACCCCTGACTAAGCTTCTCTAGGTTAAACTGGGAAGGTTTCTAGAGTTTATTGTTGTTGGCCTATTGCTCCTGAGCAATTCGCCATCATTAGACCTCAGTTGATCAAATTCTTTTGTACAAAATATTTCATGGTCTTCATGATACAGATAGTTCCTTGAGCTATTTTCATGTAGAAGAAGTTAAGATTATCTTCATCACGAATCTCTATCAAGCGTTGACCAGGTGTGCTCCCTTCCAAACAAGGTTCACTGCGAACATGGCTGAAAGACGTAATACAACATGATCCACCATTCAACACTCCATCGGGATATTGTCATGCTGCGGCTATAATGCAACCAAACCACGGTTTTTTTTGTGGCTTTGTATGCGATTCTACAATCTTCCCGATGTTCCATAGATTCTTGCTTCATGCAAACACCAAAAAAAAATATAACGGGAGCATCTTCCGTCGTACCGGTAAAGTAGCACCTGACTTCATGAAGTATTTTTTACGTGTAAGGAAGAGCAACCCAACGGTTAAAGAAATCGATGGCAAACACACTGACTACAACACTGTCATTCACTAATCACGAACGAAAAAAAAAACATGATAGTCTACTTTCTCTCTCTTTCGCTTTGTTCAATACATTTCTTTCCCTCGATACCCATACAGCTTAGCTTTCGTAGCTTTACTTATTCGCACAAAAAATCTCACAACACCACACTGCTGAAGGAAAGAGAATGAATGGCACCAACGAGCTGGAACCGAAAGCAGTAGCAGAGTGGTTAAAAAATCAATTTCAATAACTAGATCTACTGCTCAGTGAAGAGAGGTGGTATCTGCAGTACACCAGCAAACGACAGCAATGGGGTGGCACGTTCCAGAGAATGGACAAGCACACAAATGTACACCAGACGGCGACGACAACGACGTCTAAACCAGAGGTCGCCTTTCATTTTTAATAGCAAGTATCTGCATAAACGATCCACACCATACCGCCCGGTGCGCGTCCCCTGGTTAGTGAATGAGTTTCATCCGCGTGGCTGTACGAATGCCACCGGTCACTGTAAAGCGTACGTGAGGGCGTTGTAGAATACGGTCTCAGGCCTTCGGTACCAGTCTGTCACCGGAGCAATGATTGTGCAAATGAAACAGGCAGCTGGATTGCATCTGCTGTGTTGCATGCTTGTGGAAAGAGTTGTACAGGCTGCGAGCGGTCCAAAGTAAAACGTTTGAAGACCTTACCGACCGATGATTTGTGAAGCAAAAAAATCACAAACCCTCACACATACACAATATGCAATACGGCTCTCAAAAGCCATACCGTGAAAGGTTATAGTAATGGGCATCACGGAAAGGATAGGAAGGCGATACACTATCCAACAAGCTGGAAGCCCGATTTATCCCGGGCGCAGAAAACATAAAAGTCACCGGGAAAATATGCTTTTCATTTCGACTGATAGTCATCACCGGGTCCTCCCCTGTAACCTAGTGTGTGCCTGTATGAAAACGGCACACCGGCTTGTAAGCAGGTACGACGAGCTTCACAAGCATAAATCCATCCGAGCTATCTATTCAAGACCGAGCAAAAGCTTTTTATCTGTGCTACCAACTGGTTCCAGCCTTGTGCAGGTACGCTGGACATTGACCATCGTACTTGTCCCGATTTTCACCGTGAGGATTTCCAACACAAATGGCTTCAACTATTGCTCCTTACAAAAAAGGGACAAGAAAGTCATGGATTATTTCCACTGGTGACCCTTATGACTTGACCATCGTATCAGCGTTTCCCCTATTTCGTAGATAACCAAAAATGAAGGGTGCTATACATGCTTCCGTATTCTGGCAGTGGATCGTCATTGCACGCGTCTTGTTGATAAGAAGCGACATGAGTGAAGGGTTTTCAGATCGACCCTGTACACACTCATGGAAAAGCCATAAATTAATAGCATCACAGTGCGCATCATACATCAATCTCCCAACACTTGATCTAGATCGGCTGGCGATGAAGAACGCCGAACGCAGGTAGTCAAGCGAGGTGTGTGAAAAATGTTATAACGAAAACAAAAAATGCACCACTGTACTGTACGAATTAATGCCGGCACACACACACACACACACACACACACATTACGCTACGGTTGCAACCCACGTGCGTTTACAAACACGATAGCCCCCGATAGACAATAGTGCGGTAAGTGAGGTTAATTGAGGTTACTTTTCTCAGACACCCTCTCGCTCGCACAGTGTACTTGTAGCTGCCCAACCTGCCACCGCCGCAGGTTAATTTACCTCCGTCTGAGGGTTAAAAAAATGTTTTAACGACGCGTAACGAATAGGCGATAATGTTAATACTTTTCAGCTGTTTTTTGTTGCTACTGTTAAATGTTACAGCAACGCGCGTCAAACCATAAATAGCGCCATAAAATGATACACAAGTTGGTTTTCCGGCAGCTCCCCTACCTTTGTGCTTCTCATTTGCAGTAACAATGAAAAAACACACATACAGAGTGGTTTAAAATTTGCACATCGTAATAGTAATTATTTTAACCGCACGAGATTAATCCCAATCAGGTGACGGTGAAGATGACTACACAACTCGCAAACGTCACGTAGCACACGGCACCGAAAGCGCATATGTGTGTACCTGACGGTACTTCAATTATTCATGGTGCACCTTTCCTCTCATGCGATACACAGTAGTGGAAGTCCCCTGAGTTAGAAACCCTTTTTACCACCGTACTCCTACAACACTGCCAGATACTGCGTGGTTGGCTAGTGTCAGTAATGTACGCGCTATTTTTAGTCCACCCTGCAAGTATGTAAATTGGACCGCTGGAGGGTGATGATACCGCCCCACTCGATTCGATTTGTAATCATGGCACACATATGTATCGAACAGTGAACACACACACCAAATAGTTTACCATGTGCCGCAGGGGTCTTTGTATCGAGAGTGATTCTACAAAACCAACGACCTTCCCCCAAGATAAACCTAGCCTCTTGCCACTGGTATCAAACCGGTGCGACGTACGACCGACAGGAAAACATCCAAGAAGGCGAGAACGGATGTGCAACATGCCGCTGGTGTGTCCATCTGGGCGGAAGGTGTGGCTACGTGTGTGGGATTCATTACCCACAAACATCAGGCTGGCGAATGTGTCGATCAGTTCATCCATCAGATGTATGTAGGCCGAAGGCGCAAGTGTGAATATATGAGCGGTGGACATAAAATAGCGCACGTGCTTTTGTGCGTTCCGACTCTCCGATGTTAACTAGTTATTCTTCAGTAAACGATGCAGAAGTTGTGGGATCCGAGATGTCTAGCGGCGGTTTGGTCGATTGATCTGCGTCAAATTTCAAGGTTACCATCACGTCAACAATAATTAAATAAAAACTACACTATTCGAGGAAACACCCAACATAGAGTGTAGCAGTGTATGGTGTACGAGTTTCAATCGTATTGAGATCGTTTGATAATACTGGTATGTTACACAGACCACCTGACTATCCAATTGCCTATGGTATCTCCAGTGTAACCTGTTAGCACATCAAACTTGCACACAATTACAGTAACACGTTCGTGAACACGTACAGTATTCACGTTCAACACTCAACTACAAAACCGTGTGACCTTTCACGGTCGAGCTACATTTCTCTCCTCAACACCTCACTGTTCCTAGTTCAAATGCTCAATCGATTGCAGTAAATATGACATCGCCATTAGTATCATTTGATCGATGAGTGTGAAACTTGCCCACCGAAAGGCCCGTCTTGCTCCAGGCTGCTGATAAGGTGCTATTCTACGATGATTCAGCGCGTACACCAAATTACGAATTATGGCAATAAAGTGTACCCGACCGAACTCCTATCACCGCACGGCCAATTCGATTGATAACTTCACCTTGTCAACCGACACCGATAACTCTACAGCAAGCTGGTGACAGATGAAACGCTTCCTGCAATTCCAGGGACAACCCGATCAAAGGCTACGCTTGGGAGAGAAATATAGTTTGCTAATTAACTTTGCTGCGTGTTTCTGAGTAGGGTGTTTGGCCGGTCCGTCTGGGTCGCCTGTTGATTCGACGTTTCCCACTGTCGTCTCGTCTCGCATTGTGGAGAAGAGAAAAAAACTCAAGTTTTCAAAATCTGTCAGTTGCAGAGTAATCCGAACAAACTTTCGTCCCCAAATCACCCATCAACGACACACACAAAAACGAACACTAGGAGCTGAAGAAATCGATGCCAGAGCCGTCTCTAGGGGGAGGCTAATGAAACGAACTTTCCCTTTTTCCGATCCATTTTTTCAAACGCC